>JAOXYB010074722.1:0-23580 GCA_028565635.1 Phoronis ovalis
TTTACCCTGTGCCGAATATGAAACCGATTGGGTAAAAACTGAAGCTGTTATCGCGAGACAAAGAAAGTGTTACATACGACAACAATAACGACGCCTACACTACGACAATATGCCCATCCACCACTATGTGGATGGGCATAATAAAAACTATATAGCAATGTAATAGCTCATGCAATCATACAAGGATCAGTGGACAGCAATGAACAATCTATAAAACCAAAACCTACCCTTGAAACCAGGCAAACAAAATTCTACCCAGCATTCCAGTACCATCTGAAAATCAGTAAAAAAATGTGAAGATAAATAATATTTGTAACTGTTTCTACACTACTTTATACTAGTACTTTGTTTGATCATATGCTGAAGTTCCAAACCATGTTGATACACAACTGGTCAACATAGGCTTCTGACTTAAATCTCATTCAATCAGTAGTGAAAAAATAATACAGTAAAATGAAGGCTTTTGCAGGTAAGGACGATCATTAACTAATTTTCCTGCATAGAAGAGAAAAAAGCATTTTCTTCTCATGACGTCAAATACGTCGTTTTATTTTCAAGCATCATAAGTACTTTCCCGCAACACGCATGTCAGATGGTCTAACTTTAGTAGTAATCCACAAAATAATTAATCTTTTCACATTCTACATGTCTGTCTCCTCGTTAAGCAGTACTGTCAATCTTCAATCCATAAGAACTCCCATGACGTAAAAATGTTGCTACTTAAACGGAAATAACTAGATGGTAGCACAATGTTGTCATTAATTTAATAACTAAAATAATAGAATTCTACATTTTCTTCAATCACAATATTTGATGCTGTTAATCTTTTTGTGAAGTTTAAAAATATTGACAAAATTCAGCCAATGTCCATGTCCATTAAAATTTTAATGGCATCGAACTGCACTTGTCAAAAATCAGATGGTATATTGTTGCTTCTATTGAGTTCTAAAGTTAGGTAGTTTTAAAAGTATGCATGTTTATCGTCACCATAACAGTCAACACACTGACAATATACTTGCAGTTCCATTTGATTCTGAATGGCTACGGGAAAGAAATCCCCAAGAAAACCTTGCTTTTCATCAGAATAAATATTTTGTGATGTAAAATTTGACCTTCAAAAAAGATTTTTTATTAGCCCAAATTAGTTAATTATTATCCTTAATATGTGATAATGAGAACTGATCACAAGGGCACTAAACATAACCTTTAAGAATGATAGTAATAGTAGCTGCCATAGCAGTTGCATTTTCCTTTCCAACTCCAAGCGCTTCCAGTAGTGTCCCAGTTGCTAATATTCCAATGATAGTGCTGGCAAAAGCCTACAAAATTAATAGAAATGGACAAATTTCTAAAGATTGCGCTCATGTTACAAAAATCAAATGTTCTACACAATCTATTTATCAAGATGTTGATTGCCAATGAATTCAAAAACAATAGGAAATAAATTTGAAACCTAAACATAATTTTTAAACTTCTTTTTTATTTGTTTTTTTTTAACACAATTGTGCATACATGGTACATATATACGAGCGAAAACCTTTTGGGAAATAAAGGCCAACAGATTTGAAAGCAAATGTGATCAATATGTTGAGCCCATTCTAGAGCAATTTTCTTTGAACCAGAACTGCATGATCAAAAATGTACGTCAATCATGATGTTCACATAAAAAGTGTGTTTTTATACCTGAATAGTATCCCATAGTTGATATGTTAAATAATCCTCACTCACGCTATTTGGATAGCCGATAGGTAAGAATGCAGACTGAAATTAATATAAAGATTAAAAGGTAAAGACAAATAAGATGTAATGTCAGATGTCCATTACATCCCTAGGATTACACCACCCTGAAGCTGTTATTGTGACATACCATCGTGACCAGTACACCATACTGGAAGTGATCATGGTTAAAGTTGACCTGTATTTACTCTACCAAATATGAAGCTGATCAGATAAAAACTGAAACTGTTCTTGTGAGACAATGTACGAAAACAAATGGTAAAAAATTCAGATCGACACTTAAACCATTTCTGAAAATCATTTTAAAATGTCCCCTAGCCTAAAACACCCACTAACTTATGACCTTCATGAATCTACCTTTGAATCATCCAGCCAACTCTTCATCTTTCTTGAAAGTGGTGCAGTACATTGTGACCTCTCGGGAACAAAATGGCCACAAGTCAGCCATATTGAAAGTAATCAAGGTTAAAATTATAAGTAACCTGTATCATCATTTTTGGAATCTTCATGAAATTTTAAGATTTTGACCTCCAAATAACCTTTGACCTCATTGTCTACCCATCCCACCCCAGGATGTCACATGTCAAACCAAAGCATTGAGCATTAGTTGTTCTTGAATTACAATCACTTTGCTGTAAGGATTGGTCAAAAACATACTACAAATGAAAATCTGATCTCTTGACATCTAAATTACCTGAAAAATCATCAAATGACCTCTGTGATCCAATAGCATCATTTTTGAAGATTTAAGTCAATTTTTGAAATTTGACCTACTGACCTCAATTTGACCTATGATCTAATTTATGCATGTTCCCCTCTCTATGGAGTCCATATCCTAATTTGGCCTCAGTAGCTATAAGCTATATGACCGTGTAACTTAATTAGTATCATGTGGCTGGTACAAGCGGTGGTCGATCCGGATCGCCATACTCAATCAAGTTCACCCAATGAATATGGCAACCCAGGAAGGTAGATGTATACGTCAAATCCTTAAACGTGATTGGCAGTGTAGGGAGCCACGCTCCTACCTTGAAGAACCAGAGCCTTGTGCTCTGTTTTAACATATACAGAAGAATGTTATATTGCAATGTATAAGTGACATATAAGCCATTTGTGGCTGCAAACTGATTGATCAAAGTCTCTGAAGTAGGTAATAAACTGTTGTAACCCCCGGGGGTACTCATGTTTTTTTTAATACCGGATGTGCCGCGGAACCAAATCCAAATTTTTAGCTTGCGGTAGCAAACCAATCCAATTTTTTTTTAAACATAGAACTGAGGATAGCAATCCAAATTTTGTAAAATGTAAGGGTAGCAATCCAAAATTTTAAAGCAATTCATTTTACGTAAACCTAGGATACATAAAATTCTAAGAGTTTATATATCCTAGCGTAAACTGACCAAATTCCAAAAATCCAAAAACCACGTACTCCTATTAACCAATTAATCCAAATTATTTGATGTAATTATTTATAACCAGCGGCCGGGTAGCAATCCAAATTGTTGAATTTCTTTACGGTAGCAATCCAAAAAAATACAATAAGAAGTATACAATCTAAATCCAAAATGTTCAACTGGACGCATACCCCACCAAAAAAAAAACTAAGTACCCCCGGGTTGTAACCTATTTTACTATCACCCTGAAAAACGGTATCACGGAATCAACAAAACGCTTCTGTTGGTGGATCATTGTTATCCCTCCAGTTCTATCGCTGCTCCTTATATACTGGACTGTATGTTGAGAGCCATAAGTTTCTTTATAAACTATGTTATTTTCCATATCAGAATTCAATGTACTATTTCCTAGCTGGTGACAAAAATTTTCCTGGTCGCCTGAAGTTATGGGTTGTTCAAAATGACAGATTCGGTTCAAGTTATTCCTTGCACACAAACTTCGAAATTTTCCTCAAATTGAAAAATTAAGTAATACAAAAAGTATGTCCATATTTTTTAAATCTTATTCCTAAAAATACTTTATTGTATTTTAAAATGACAGATTATTTGTTTACTTCCAAAAATTAGATTATAAATCTAGAAGTCGATCTTGACACTTGTTTTTCATTGGTTGAGCGCGCCCGCTTCTTCATTTTCGAAATACACTTCCGGCGTAAGAAAATGAAAAGGTATGTGCTTTAATATTTAAGCTTTTCCATTTATATGTATTCATAAAAACACATTAAAGCAAAGACTGCAGATTTCCAGTAATATAATTCTGGTTATGCTATGTTCCTTCGTCAAAATTCAGATAAAAAACTTGAGGTAAAACAGAACATTATTAGTCAGACTCAGTCCAGTACGTGTCGCCTGTCGGACAGTTATGAATGTTGAAATTGTGAAAATGCAGTTTTAGTGATGTTGATAATTGAATGATAGCATTATATAAATGTCATAAATTTACCTTAAGAGAAGGGTCCACTAGCAGAATTTTGTGCTGACTAAAGTAAGGTAATTATAAAGTTAATTCTGGTAGTTTTAGTCAAAATTAATGAAGTGATAACATGGAGTGATTTTAAAGTTCTAGCCTTAATCCTATCACCTATGTTAAACTTAATGTATATTAATCATATGATCGGGGCTATAGGAAGGTTTTCGCGAGCGCCAAGCACTGTGGTCTGTTAAGTCCATTGATTCTTAAATGCAAACAGCGAGATTTATCTTTTTGGCAACCTTTTTTTTTATTGCCGTGAGCATTTGCAATATTTAAGTGCGAGAATTGCATCCTGGGGGGACCTCATCTGATTGACACTATGTTCACCCCGAATGTTCGCGATTCCCTATACTGCATACCTATGCAGTGGGGTACCTTTTACCATGTTATTTTGCCAGGGCGTTTTGGAAGGCTTCTGGTGTCTTAGCTGAACCTGTTGTTACATTGTCTGGCAGTGTGTTCAAATCTCTGGCTGTGCAGTGAAAGAAGGAATGTTTGTGGTAATCATTTATTAAATGTGGAATCTCATATGACAGGCTATTTTAAGAACAGGATGGAATTGAGCAATCCTTTGATTTACAGGCATATCGATAACTACAAGTGGATTTTGTAGAACGTAAGCAGTCTTGCAGTTTGACATCTCTCTTCCAGCAATTACCATTTCAAGTTGTTATTTATTGTATTGACACTTGATGTTCGTCCATGCCTATTCATGGTGAATCGTGCAGCACGGCGCAGTATAGACTCCTGTTTTTTTGATGAGTTTGATGTATAAGGGTCCGCATGGTTTGGCTGTATTCAAGGATATACCTTACTAGTGTTTTATAGGCTGATTCTTTGAGACATGAATTTCCAATTTTAATATTTCGACGAAGGAAGTTTGAGAAGTTGTTAGCTTTAGCAGTAATATTATTGATATGTTTGTCCCAGCGTAGACATTTAATCTTAAGCAGTTTAATTGAAAAGGCGATACTTTGTACTATGCATGTGTAATAGTGTTAGCCTGTATAATTAACTACTATATGTTGTTAAAATATATTACCCTTGGTAAAAAAGCCATTGCAAAAACCACCTCCATGATAAAATTAATATCAAATAAACAAAAAGATATCCTGTGGTAAAAATTTTAGCTGAATAAAGGGGCCAATGGGTGGCACATACATACAGTCACTTTGAATGAGAGTACCTCCCGGGTTGCCATCTCACCCAAATATCTCATATTACTGTCCCTACCCTTTCAGAGATGTCATTTCTGTGATGACTTCTTGGATTTCCTCTGCTCGAGGGAGCACTGGATGCTTATCATTTGTTAAGCTTTCCAGTTTGTAAAGTTTGATTTTAAAAAGAATTCATCATTATTACAGAGTTTAGGTGATAAAGATGGATTTCGAATTGAGCATGGATATTATCAATGATAAATCAACCTCAAGACCCAAGCGACGTAGGTCTTGTCAGTACGTAAAGAGAGAATCATTAGGACTTAGTCAGTTGGAAGCGCTTTCTTTACAGGAGACAACTACTGAAAAAGCACTGCATATTGTAACCAGTGGAGAATCTGCTAAATATAGTTCTGTCGAAGCAATGTATCACTTTCATGACACATTGCTGCCAGATACAAATATGACTAATACTAAAAAAAGAAAGAGACGCTATAAATCCACTAATAGCCCAACTAAAGTTCTGAGTGAAAGTTTTGGTGACCATGTTCTATCAGAAAAAATAATAGAGGAATTTGAAGATTTTAAAACTCAGTTTGACAATGAGGCTGAAGTAGTATCACCACCAAAGCAAAGCAAATCTGGTAAAGACAATTGGCTATATCTTAAAACAATGTATTCTGCAGGGAATGTATGGTTTGATCAATAAATTTGCTAAAACAAATATTTTGACAACTTTTTTATATTGTATGTGCAAGCTTGAGTTTCAATGATACTAAATGATATACAATATACTAGTTATTTTTAAAAAAAATAAAATTGTTATTTTCTTGTATTAACAAGCACTGAGAGATTGTTTTTAGTTATAAAACATCTTATGCCTGTTTGTTTTTTAGCCATACCAAATGAGCTGACCCAACCAAATGATAGTATTGATGAGGTTAAACAAACAAAGTCAAAACCTTCCAAGAAACATGGGAGACGGCGTTCTGCTGATACATTTATTTTTGAGAATACAACTATCATGAGCCCTGATACTGATATGCCTACTGACTTACCCATGGGTGCACCAAAAAGAAGATCCAGCAGACTACGAAGAAAGTCCGTTTATAAATCACAAGAGGGTATGTCACATCTGCAGCCAAATGTACACTTTTCTTAGCTGTGATAAGTGTTGACTCAGTGTACAGCTCAATGATAAGTTAGCTATGCATGCAGTGCTTGTTCTTGATGTTAATCTCGAATCATCTCATGTGATTTTGGAGTTGCAGCACCTCATTTTTCTGCTGAAGTGTAAATTTTTTGTAAATACAAATAAAGACATGTTATAAATGTAAGCTTATTTGCATAAAGGATGTACCAGGCTGTGTCAGCAATCAGAAAAGCTATTCTTATTAATCTGTAAACATATCTAATTAAGAAAGAAAAAATTATTTTCTGTGTGTCAGATTTTCAAACTGTATAACCTGCCTGAGTATTTTCAGCATCATTCACACATTGTAATTTATTTATTTTATAGAAGAACAGCCAGCACAAAACTCTGGTATATCAGAACAGAAATCATTTACTGCTAACATTTTACCTGAAGATAGTGAAGCTTGTCTTCTTGTTTCTGATCCCAGAGATGAATTTACAGAATCTGTTGAAATGCATTTTGAAAGCCCTGAAAGTATTAAGGTGGGTCATATGGTAATTGCTAATCTTAAAGAACTTTTTAATGGTATTTATTGCGAATAGCTCTACTATTTGGCAGAAAATATAGTTTTTTTGTTATATTTTGTAGCTACAAAACCAGTTTAAAATTCTATTTCTACTTTCAGTGGGGTGATACATTTTCAATGGGTGATGTTAAATACTGGGAAATCCACATTTTGTGTTTATCTTCCATCTAGTTACACTTAAATTTATAATAATTTACCAACCTTAACAGTAAAAATTTAGTAAGTTTCTAACAGTTCAACCAGCTTAAGTTGAAATTTTTAGCTCATAGACTTACCAGGCTAATGCTTTGGTGCTCAGTTGTTACACATAGTCTGTCATTGGTTCGAGCTTATGTAAACTGTCCTTTGTCTTGGGATAGCAGATTTATTTTTTGTGAGATTAGATTCATATTAGGCATAGGTTAAATATAGGTCAAAATACAGTCAAGTTCAGTTTTAGGCTTGATCATTTCCAATATTCCTTTGTTTCGTGTTAGTTATTTAATACACTAGGCGATGTAATTTATGTCTATGGGTGGTAGGGGTGCCTTCCTACCATATAATTTTTTTGGGTGGCCAAATAGAGATGTAGTGGTACTAAGTTGTTACTAGTATAAACAAAAAAATAATAATTTTTTGTTTAAACTATTGTCTGTATACTCTCAACATGTTCATAGGTGTTAGTGACCTCTGGTGGAGGCTAGAAACTCTTGTGTAAGTTTTCTGAAGCAACCACTAAGTACTGTATATAGTTTGGTAGTTGTGTAGATTTCTGTTTAACTAAATGAAGGACTGTTTATTTTAAATTCTTAGTTGGAGTCTGCTGTTGTTGATACCACAGTTCCTTGTGTAGATAATAAGGACACAGCAATAAGTGAAACAACCTGTGTAGTGTCAAATAAAGATCAACAAAAGGAACCAAGCACAAGACGAAGGAAAGGTAGACCAAAGAAGGGCTGTCATGAACAAGAAGTCAATGTTGAGGAAATATACACAAAATGTAAATATGTTGCTCCAAATTTGAAGACATGGGAAACTATATTTGAATCCCCTACATTGATTGGAAAATCGCAAAAACTGTTAAGTACAAGAAGGTATAAGAGACAGATTGACTTTGAGGACTTTCTGCCTCAAAAATATAAACAAAGACGACAAAAGGCAACTAAAAGAGGCTGGAAACCAGCTAGTAAAAAGAAACGCGAGATGTATGAAAAGTTAGTACACACAAAATTAGAAGAATTAGAAGTGCTTGAATTACTAGACCAAGAAACAGATAGACAAAATTCAGAACAGTCAAAACTTACAAGCTTAGGAAATTGTGTGGATTTTAAAATGGACCTATCTTCTACTGTTAATTCTTGTTCATGGGAAAAAAGTTATGTTGGCGATATTTATTCTGAAAATGGCCAATGTACTGATACAAAGAGTAATAATGATAACAGGTACAGTGATGTTATAGAACAAGGACAACTAAATTGTGTGATGGAATTAAACAATTCAAAGCCCTCTACTGTTGATACTACATGTGTGACAATAGGTGCTGATGAACTGATGGATTTGTACCCAGATATAGGTGTCACCTCAAACACTAATGTAGGAATAAGTAAGACTAGTAGCATGAAGCCATCCTCAAATAGAGGAGAGCAACAAGATGCTGATATTGAAGAGTTTTACACTCCAATGAAATTTCAAGAAAGGGGTATTAATATTGCAGAGTCATCTGTTCACAATACTCACTGGCAAATATCCTGTAACAATGAAAAGTTTGTTACTCCAAAGAAATCACTGGTTAATACTGAAACTGAAAAGTCATCAAGTTTCAATATTGAATCACCTCAGTGTGTTACAAGTAACAGTGATATAAATACAAGTGGTTCTGACGTAAAAAATGAAACGAACAATGTGCCATCAGGTAAAAAATCTTTCTCTCCAAGTGATGCTAGTGGCATCGATTTAAGCTTTAATAACATTGTTGACAATTTCTCATCTCCATTGACAACCCAGGCATTTGTTTCTCCGCTAGAATCCTGCATGGATTACAGTAATGAATACTCTACGATATATGACGTCAGTGGTGATTCTAGTAATCTGAACACAGCTATATGTATGTATACACCTCCGCTCAGTAATACCAGCTGTAACAGTTCACATGATTCAACTGAGGGAAGCTTACTCAAGAATTCATTAACTGTTCTAAAGGAAGATGAATGTTGTGATCGGAGTTTGATGCTTGATGATAGTTTGTTAACTGGAAGTACTGATATAACTCTTATGGGAAAGTAATGAATACAGTTTACTTGATAACTTACTTTCTAGTGCGATGTTTAAAAATACAAGACTTGTCAGATTACATTTTAGTACTCGATGTTTTACTGTTATAGTTGATTAAGACTTAATATTTTAGTAAGCATAAGAAACAAGTTTTTACATGTACTCTTTGTGTATTATGATCTATTTTTCATTCATTTTAGTATAACCATGCCTAACATGTGCATATGTGCAGCATACAGTCAAGAAATGGTACTCCAATTATTTTTGTAGATAATATAGTTGTTTATAATATCTCTTTATCAGTTTTTTTGGTTACCAGTAGAATGTGTTCCTACAACATTTACAGCAGCAATAATGTTACAGCTAAAAATTGATTTAATGTGCCTCCTGTATTTGTGAAATTGAAGTGGTATATCTACAGAGCAATCAAATGTTTCAGTTGCAAAAGATAATTTTTGGAAAATCAAGAGAATTCTACTCAACTATGTGTAAAACTTAAGAGAACTACATTACTTAAATTGCACTTTCCATCTACAAACCACACTGGCTTATTTGATGGGCATCTGCCTGCACTAGCAGACCTCTCGTTTTCATGCTCATCACACAGCATAGTCGTGCCTATCTAACCAGCACAAGCTCGAACTGTCAACTCTTACTCGCACACCTATTGCCTACTGGTTTTTGCATCGAAATTCCTGAATGGAAACCATCATTTCTTTCCATGTACTCAAGTAAATCTTCAGCATGGCAGACAGGTTCATGTGTCTGAAATCTGTTCGAGTTCCCAGCAACTTGCAAAAGTATGTGGAAATGATGGTTCAAATAATAGGAATTTCAGTGGCCATAGGTCTACGGGTGTAGTAGATTGGCCGACATTTGAGAATGTCCTTAAAAAGGGGATCTAATCTTCTTCGACATTTTTTATTTTGTGTAACACTTTGTTTTACAATAACTACTTCTGATCAGTTTTTTTGCGATCAGCTATATATTTGATACAGGGTAAAAACAGGTTAAAGTACAGGTTGGATGTAATTTTAACCTGCATCACTTCCAAAATGGACGACTGTCTGTTTGTTCTCGAGATAGCTAGTTTGGCAAAATAACAGGTTTAGTTTATCTTTGATCAGCTTTATATTCGGTACAAGACAAATAAAGGTCAATTACATTTTTGACCTGGATTTCTTTAAAATATTGCTGACTGACATGTTTGTTCCCAAGAGTGGTTATTTTATGTAAAGATGCTTAGACGATTCAAGAGATGATATTTAAAACTTAAGATCTATGACAGAAGGTCAACTGCAGATCCAATTTTTTTTCCAGTTGTCAAAACTGCTTTCAGCCCAGATTTTGAAAATGCTGACACAGAGCTATCGCTTTAATTCATAAGGTAAATAGAGTCCAAAATACAGGTCAAGTCTAATATGGTCGATAGACGACCTTCGTTGTTCCTGTGATGCCCCGCAATAATAGCTTCAGTTATATAATATTTGGTGCAGATCAAAATACAGAACAGGCTAGTTATTTGTTCCTCAGGTGGCACCTTATTCTATGTATTTTCATGCGGACGAATCAAAGCCTGGATGATTCAAAGGTAGCTGGGTGTAATAGGCTAGGTGGTATTTTAGAATGACCTTGAAAAGTGTGTTAATTAAACACCCATCCTAAACCTTAAATATTTTTTCTCAGGCAAGCTTTCTTTGTCCATAACTTGAAAACAGAGAGAATAGTGAGAAGGTAAATAGAGACCAAATTACGGTTAGGTTTGGTTTTGATTTGGATCATTTCCACTATAGTTACCTGATTTCTTGTTATTTTTGTGGCCCGGGCTGTTTCAAATTGGAAATACAAAATTTGAGATGGGAAAGTTCATTTTTCCAAATATTTTAATGAGGATTCGGTTTTTAAGTCTGTGCCGCACACCCCTACCCAAAATTTTGTGAAGTACCCCCAGGACAAAGAGATGTAGGTGAAAAAAATTTTATTTTTTAAATTTGTGTGTGGCAATGTTTATGCTAAATTCTGTCAAAATGGCAACCCTTAGCAGAACATGCGTGAAGTAACATCCCTTATATGACTGTTTTAAGTAACAATTTAATTAGTCCATAACCCATTGCCTCTAGATTATGGCATGCACGATGCTAGGATCGCTGAACCAAACATCCTCATGCAGCCAAAATTGTAAACTTTTATTAATAAAAATTAGTATGAAATTTGCCTGCTTCTTCACTTTCAAGATACTAATTTGGAGTAACAATGTACTGCTTTAACTACTCGACATTACAACTGTACCAAATAAATAGTATTGCTTAATTGGTAGAAAATGTTTCAGCAATTGAAATTTTTGGTGTTTATCAAGGGTAGGCCATTCACCATCTTAAACTCTATTCATTAGATAAGACCGTAGATAAATACTAGCTTAAAATCCATTAAAGATGAATATTCCCGGTGCAGGGTGCAGTCTAAATTACCATAAGAACATTTGACACTTATATGGTCTGCTAGAATCTTAGGCAGTTCTGCAATTCAGGGAAGGGCACTGTGACTGTGTGAAACATTTGAATTAATTTGATCTGCCACTGAAACTTGTCCGTTTTCATCCATATTATCTGTCAACAAGTGGTTTACCCTACTGAACCTATGCAATGGATCATAATTTCTAGTGTTTAATGAAACAGTAAAGCCAAATCTATAAATTTGATAATACGTACAATATATATTTTATGGAATGCACATGTACACATACGTCGCAAAATTAAACAAATTTGAGAATATATGTATGTAAACTAAGGTAAAATACAGGGCTACCATGAATCTACAAGAGACATGTGCTTTATATGTAATCTACGTTTCAAAAACAATTAATATTTACATCCTCTGCAACACAAAAATATACATTTTCAACTGTACGAATACACATATATTGTTTAAAATATAATACATAACTTTTCCTTTAAAATAAATTTTTAAAGGAATGTGCTGTAAAATTATCAGTCAATGACCAATGCCCCATATTATTGTAATCATCTTGTGTCTCGAAAGAACAAGACTTGCAAACAACAGCCTTTGAAATTATTAACTCTGTTTCATGACAAACATGATCTACAGCAGTAACATTATAAAAAAACAAGAAGTTACTTGGGAGCATGTCATACACATGGGAATTATACTAGAAAAAATATGACATTATGGAATAAATGCTTGTAAAAATATGTGAATGTATAAATCTTTTACCAAATAAAACAGGACGGAATACAATTAAGCTAAGACCAATTATGCAGTTTCCTTAGTCTGTAACAGGACGGAATTTAACCGCAGCAAACATAAGAACTGAAGTACAACTGTTCTTTTAATTATTTTTTCACTTACACAAAATACAGTATATCAAAACAAAATCACAGAGAATAATTTGAACTTCATATATGTATAAAATAATTCTTTATCAAAAATTAAATTAAAGCATGTAATTTTTAAAAGTATATTTTAAAGAAGCATTTTATCCATCGGTAAGATTAACGCCTCACAAGATTGTTTTGTGTTTTTATAGTTTTTGTATATGTATTACAGTTCATCTTCTTTTTATATCCTAGAGACCAGCACTCTAATAGTAGGTAGTCATTGCAATATAAATGCACATTGTAAAAGTAATAACACTTAATAGCAACTTTATGTCCACAGCCATGTCACTCCCAATCGAAATGGCTTTGTTATCTTGAAGATCCAGATGAAAATGTTCTTGATGGTGAGGTTCTTGATAACTTCATTTGTAGTTGAGAATTGTTTTGTTCAAGACTCATAATTTCCTAGAATAAATAGCAGCATAAACATATATAGAAACAAATATAGAACAAAACACAATAAAAAATTCAATAAATACGAAATTTTATATTCTAGGCTTTATCTTGCCACCAAAATCACTTGGTTAATAGCAAATATTGTGTCATTGTCTTCAAATGACTTATGCCTAGTTTGTTAACTTGATATACAAATTAAGTTCCAGCAGTAGCACACAACAAAAACAGTCCAGACAGCTATATGCTTTCCTACATCACTTCAGCATTGGAACCTTTCACGAGGTGAATGCTTGCAATATTTTAATCGGGGGTGCTCCTCTGCTGCCCTAAACTATCCCCTCTTTGTTATACAATATCTAAAATTCTGACTCTCTTTTATATATATATTTTTTTCAATTCAACTTTTTTCAATACCAAGCTCTTTGACATTCATACCCTTTCAGTTTGAGTTCAGTTTACTGTGGTGAGTTTATAACTTCAACAACTGGATCAGTTTAAATGAGCCTTCTTTATACAAGAATCTTTTTTACTGCTTTTTTTATACTTGTTGTGAGTAAATATAGACTCTTTCTCAAACCAAAATGAACCTGAAAACAACCCCTTTTTCATGTACACTTGCTCAAAATCGGCGAAAAGAAGACCCTTTAGAGCGGAGCTTATGTGTGGTAGTGTTCACCCTGGTAACTTTTCATATAAACATACACTATCCAAAAGCAGCATCATGATAAGATTTTGGGAAATGAAGTTCATCAAAACAAGTGAACATAATTGTTCATAAGACAAAAGTGTGAATTCCCTGTCTGTGAGTGTCTGCAAGGTCTGATGATTCATGAAATAAGGAAACATTTTGAACGCATATATGTCCCCGACTATAATAACTCAAAACATATGTCAAACGTAGAACGAGCATGTATTGCTTAATACAGCAATTTTAAGTGTTTACCTTAGTCTGAACAGTCACAGTGTTCTGCAGCTTGGTAAGTTCTAACATTTTTTGACTAAGAAGTTCTTGGTTCCTTTGAGCTCTTTCTTCTGCATCTTGGGCCTGTTGTTCAGCTCGTTTAACTCTCTTTTCTAATGATCTAATATATGTATCACCATACACAGATGTCTGAAATATATTCCATTAACATCAGAACAGTTAATTTTTTTTCAAACTATTGCTTGACAGATCGGTATAATTTCTAAAAAAACTACGCATTCCCAAAAAACATCATTATCAAGTAAAACTAATAAAATACAACTACTATGCCAAACATAAATGATAAGCCACAGTATGTAATTAGTCATAACTAAAATTCCCTAATTTGAAAAACCAAATTTAGTACAAGTAGCCTTTATAAGTTACAAACCTGTAGCTCTGCAAATGATGCCTCTGATGCACTAGAAAGATCTGGTGTGGATATACTATGACTTCTCTTAAGTGAAGCATTTTCTAATCTTAGTTGTTTTACTCTGTTTTGTAAATGTCTAAGTAACTGTAATGTGCTGTCATTAGCATCAAAGGAGGAATTACTAGCACCATTCTGAAAAATAGCATGACATCATCAAGCATACTGAAAATTTGACATTTAAATGTAACATAATTCATAGACGAAAAGAAATTTCTAGAATATTAGCTGAACATTATTCTACTGACTAGTCTACCCATAAATTTTCAATTAAGACCAAGTCATCAGTCATCAGTCATCAGATTAAAATATAACTTAAGAAAACCCCCGAAATAACATGGTACAGAAAACAGCAAACCAAATTCACTAGCGACATCAAAGATTTGTGGCAATAGGCACCTACTGGGGAGATATTTAAAAGTGTACAAATCAAGAGGCCGAAGACTTTGGTGAGAATCTTATTGTTTGTTAGTTTTTAAAACACATCTAAACCCAGGTGGGGTTCAAACAAAATGGTTGAAAACAGGTAACTGTCAAAAACACTATGCGTACCGGGAGTACAAGTGCAACTGTTTAGACTCAAACATGTCGTTGTTTAGTGTGGCATGTATTAGAATCGAAATGGGGTAATGTCGTAATAACATACATCGCAAAGCAGACAAATGTCAAGGTACATTTATGAGTGCACAAAGTACCGTTGTGTGTACCTTGCGAATTAATGGTACATACGTGTATGCACGATTGTACCTGGGGTACATTCGTAGTAACTTGTCCGACATAGACCCATTCAACCAAATTAAGACAAGTTAGCGAACTGTTTTTAACACAAAATCACCAGAATATTTATAAAATTTAACTACATTTGGAAACCCATTACATAACATTATGAAACACTTGGCTTCTGCATGATCAGCATACTAGCCAGTTATATAATCATACATCTTGTTTTTGGCATTTTAAAAGCTATGTTATGTTTCTGATATAATTATAATATAATATAATAACATATTTGGTTTCAGAATTGTATATTCAAATTGTTATATATAAGCCATATAAAACAACAAAGCATATAGTAATACTAAAAGCAAGATGATTATAACTGGTTGGTATGCTCATTTTGCAGGGACAAGGGGTGTTTTATAATATTATTCTCTGATACAAGTAAAAATAATACTGACCATTGCTGACAAACGGTCCTTATCCTTACTATACAAAAAGGCATCTCGATCTGCATACTTATGTTTCTTTTGTTGATCTTTAATTTTTCTACAAATGGAGAGAATACACGCTGCTCATAAAAATACATTGCAGGAGAAAGCAAAGTGATATTTACCAATAATTTATCGATAATAACTAAAGGTAATAATTAACTATTATTACACTGAAACAACACATATTCAAATATTCCTTCCATATATGTTTATTTACACTTATAACAAAAGAATATTTGAAATGAGAAGTTCGTCAACAGCCGCAGTAAAACACACTATTAAATTTTTTCTCAACATCTTCCTTTATGAGAATATATATAAAAAATCAATAAGAGAGTTTCTAACCATGGTACAGATTAAGTGAGGTAGGCATTCAAAGTGCTTATTGATTTTGTTATATAACTGACAAAAATTTCACTAGAAATTAATTTTTTTGTACAAAAATACTAGGACATTCACCCAGTACATGTAATTCAGCTTTCTGAAAAATAACGTATCCTTTTTGGCAGAACATATTGAAAATCTGTATCAGTAAGTAACGATATTTTATTTGTCAAAATATAACGCATTAATATCACACTCAGTGCTTGCAGTAAATATGTGGCGAATATCAAACAGACTTTAAAAAAGAAAAGAGTATCTTGAAAGAAAAGATGGCAAGGAGCTAACTCATAACACACTCAGGTTGCTAATCAATCATTTTTACAATATATCTTTTTTCTAAAACCCAAAATTACTGGCCTCAATTTTCAGATCATCATCTACTAACAAAATTAATCTGATCCCACAAAACCTTTTGCATATCACCATTGCCATTTTGTTGCACCAACAGCACACATATGGTAATGGTTCAACATTTCAGCAAAAATAAACTTATCAGATGATTTGTATATGAAATGTATAGTTCAAGTGTTGATAGGAAAGTGTTCAACAATTAAATTAGAATTGGAATGTGACATGGTGAACTTGACTGTGATTATTAGCAACCATTTATGCTATGATGTTTATATTAACCCACGGTAGGATTCAGCAAGGAAGGCAATACACGATACTACAATTCTCAACACCACAGTATTACTTTTCCAATTCCCGATTTAATTCTTCCTCAAATTTTCTAGCCAATTTGTCTGCAGTATCCTCTTTCCATTTTTTCATACTGCAATGAATTTCTCTTAGTTCGTCATCTTTTGTTTTTAACTGTTGCTGTAGACTTTTATCTTTTGCCAGTGTCCGGTGTAAAAGGCTGATTTCTTCTAAATGTTCCTATAGAAAAATTCATAGTGCAACACAATGCTGTTACACTAGCATACTCAGACCAGTGCAACAAGACATGGAGATTAAAATAGATAAGCCACCACCCTAGCTTGAAGAAACAGATGTTAGTAGTGAAAAAGCCACTGTGATGAAACTTCCATGTGCACTGTTTTACATGTACAATATGTTTCATAAAAATTAGCTTCAAAAATGAAAGCCATGGAAGTTTCTTCCTCGTGTGTGAAGAGGAATCGAAAGTATACAATAACTTAAAGAGCTTCATGCTTACAATTCTGTCTTAACAGTGTCTAAGACGTGTTTCAGATCATCCACATGGTCCTATAGGAAACAAGAACAAGTAAAGCATGACCCACAACCATAAAGTATACACATAAACTAAGTATTGACTGTCATGTCACCCTGACTACAGCATTTACTTTACTGATTCATTACTAAAAAATTCCAGTATTCGCAAAAGTCTGCAATTTACACACGGACAAATAAGGTATACCCATGCAATGCTGCTCAGTATGACATTTTCTAACGATGCTTCAACTATAATGACAGACAGTAGTCATATGCAAAACTAGCATGAAAATCAACAATGAAAGAATTTGTAAATAAAAACATACTTGCTTCTTAATGAAGAGGCTCACATCTTTGAAGCAAATGTATCATACAATCAATTTACTTAAAACACTTATTAAAAAACATGTTTTGTTAATTGTATTATAATAATTTCATTGTTAAACGATAGTGTTGCTATATAAAGTAGCTCCTAGTCTAGGAACAGACTTTAAACAGAATTGAACAAACATCAAATTGTCTATAATAAGCATAGCATACATTAAGCAGGAGTTACGATATACTGGCAAGATATGCAAAGGTGCATGCATTTGAACAATGCAATACCTCAGTTGACACCTTGTGCATCGGTACATAGTTATCCTTATAGAAACTTTTTTAGGAAACTATCATCACCATTCTTATTTGGTATCTTATGAAACATATATAATGATATATATTTTAAATATATATTTTTACCAAAAGAAAACAAGCCATTAATGAAAACATTTATGTACTGAGATGCAAGTGTATGTTACAAGCCAAACAAGATAAACATGTATCAGGAACTCATGCATGCAACAATGAAGGACATCATGTAAAGAACTGAAAGAAAGTTAATATGCTTGGGTGGTAGCTTGCATAGGTTATATGCACTGCTATATATATACAAAATATTATAATTAAGTGATAATTAAAGATGTAAGCAATGTGAAGTGCTCATTTTTGTAACAGCTTTTAAACATAAAGAATGTTATAGTATTATTACAGTTTGCAAATAAAAAAAATGCAAATAAAGAAAATATGAAGATTTTAAATTACAACAGAATTCTTCAATACTGTGCTAGCAAGAACTTAACAAAGTTACCTTAATTAACCTTTCCCTAAGTGCAGTGAGTTCCTTATTCTTGTCATTTTGGAATTTCTGTCTCATCTCATCTACACTTCTTTCCTGCAATAGTCAGTAATCGTCTCATAAAATTGCACGCATATTAAGTATATTATGATGATATTTTTGTACATATGACCCAGGCGCGGATACATGGGGATTTCCACCGTTTTCTGGAACATGGTCACAACATTTCTGGGGAAAAAAATCCTAGAAAACCCTATAAAAATCATGTTAAAAGTTGTTTCGAAAACGGATTAAAATTATAATATGGAGGTGTGATTACCGATTAAACAATAAAATTCAGATTGTGTCATTGTTGTACATATCAATGGAAATATTTTTTTTTATTTTAAGTCATGATTTCTGTAACTTTCGATGATGGCGATGATGCAATAACAGAAGCGCCACCTAGTGGAAAAAAATAAAACTAATTTGGAAACCTGCCACAACTGTGCTCTGTATCCGCCCCTGTGACCCGTATCATTTTATCATTATGCATTATAAAAGCTCTGATTGAATAATGTAGTAAACTGACCCAGTTCCAATGGAAAAGAATTACATGTTTTGCTCACTGAATTTCTTATAAATTCTTTTTTTTTCAGCCTGGCTTAACCAAAAAATAATGTCCAACCTTGCTCTGCTCCATTCTAATCAGGGCCTGTTTCTGTGCTTCCACTTCTTGTTTTAACTCCTTCACATTATTCCGCAGTTCCTCGTTACATGCTCGTAGATTAGCCTTGAAAATATTTTTTCAACATTGTAAACAAATAAGAATGAGAACTATAAGTGTAGCAAAAACTGCATTCAATGACGAATGTTTTGGCAACAAGAAAAAACATTGCATTATAAATATTTTTTACAGGAATGTATTAAACAAAGCATAACAAATCTGAAATCCTAAATCATTCTTCTATTACTTGGTAAGAATTCTGATGGAGCTATCTATCAAACAGAGTTTCTAGTCAAGGAATAACCAGTTAGCATTAATTTATAACTTACTAGTGCTGCTGTAGTAGGTGTTCTAGAAGGACTTCGTACATGCAAACCTTTCATGGGAGACTTGCCAGGGGAATTCATCTCTGATTTAAAACTGTAAAACAATGGTTTTCTGGAATATGGTACTTAGTTAACTTTGATTATTAGTACTCAGTTTCTCTTAACTGTGTACCTCATGTCATGAATATAAAAAAAATTGCGATGTGTCCTGCCAGAAACAAAAACACACTTCATGTTACAAATATTGTGATTTGATATTTTGTGATTGACTGGCTGGTTAGAGATAGTTTTTAAAACTAAAAAAAAAAGATTACCTTGCAATGTTCACCTTCCGAGGTGTTACTTCTAATATACAAGCTATTCGCCGACATTCTTCATTCACTTCAGTCACTACCATTTTTTCTATTCTTTCAGCTAACAAAGCACCTTCTCTGTCTTTGTGTCCATTACGCTGCCGTTCAGCTTTAAGCAGTAAATTTTCTTCTTTCTGTTTCCTTAACTCCTCATGTAAGTTTTCTAGGTCTTCTTGCTTATCCTGCAAAAAGACATTCAAAGGTGAACATAATTCACTTAAAAATAATCTTAGAATTTGTTTGTTAAAGCAAGGAAGGTAACAAACCAGTCCTGTTGATTTGATGATATTAGTAAGAAAGGATGTTGTAAAAATATACACCACTCAAGCTGCAATAGAAATCACCAGGCTCCTGGAGAACAGAAACATTAGCGAGGGATAAGTAGCCCGGGGGATCACTGCCAATATAAAGGTATGTATACATGTGCCGCCCTTCAGGGTAGGTTAATTTTTGATTCTTTAGGATATTTCAGGATGGGTATTTTGTGTTGGAGGGATAATTCAGGATGGGGTTTTTGATTCTTTCTAACAAAATTATAATTTTTGGGTGGTATTTTAACGTTTTGACCTATTTTAGAGCCAATTTTTTTCACCCTAGGATACTTCAAGGTGGATGTTTTAGCAATGCTGCAAATATTTTGGGGTCAGGGTTTGGACCCCTAGGTCGCACACACCTACCAAAATGTAGTGCTCCCACCAGGATATGTATGCAACACATATTACAGCCATACCTAAAGTCGTGTGTAAATGAATGCTATGATAATACATGCTATATAATTTCCATTTCATGTTTCGTTTACAGCATATGAAAACTAAGATTATTAAAATAAATAGATCGGGTCAAGCTTTTTTGTAGCTTATTTACTTTCAACAATTTTCATACCTCCTCCCATTGCTCTTTCATCTTGCCCAGTTCAATCTTTTCTTCTCTAGCTTTATCTTTAGCTTTGGTCAAAGCTGCCATTTTATCTTTATATGCTTGCCTTGTTTGTTGCCGCTGTTCTTCAAGCTCCTAAAAAGTTAGCACATTTCACATGATTAAATTCCTGGTGTATGTATATTTTCAGCATTTCATCAGATGGAGAGTTTCTGTTGATCTTTAAAAACAACATGGCAAAAATATATATTTTTCAGCAGGAAGACTGAGGATGTCCTGAAATGGGAATAAAATAACTCAAAAATCTAGCAAAAAAAAACTTGGTCCAAAAAAAATGAAAAAGTTATTGTTTTCCAATATGAGTTTGTTTGGAAAAAAGATGATCAAAAACATAACTGTGTCGATCTGATTCATCAATGGGAATTCTGGATAAAAAGGTCTCATGAATAAATGTTGAGCTCACAGATCCCAAAAAAGGATATTTTTATGTACCCTTAATAACAGAGATGGGTACCCAACAATTCTCAATGTCTCCCCCTTGAGACCTAAATTGTTCACATGAAAATCATGTATTATATATAGTCAGTATAAAATGCTCAAGGTATTTATTAGGATTCAAGTTAGTGAACAAATCATAAATAAATCATTGTATGTATAATGTGATCTTTACAAACAAGAAGATAATTTCCACTACTTAAAAAAAAGTAGCTAGAAAGACATAGAAAAACTATCAAACTATTTTTTAACCTACAAAAACTTATCAATAAAAGTTGCTTGGATATGTGTTCACCTGAACAAAACACTGGACATAATAGTACTGACAGATATTAAATGTAGTAAAAATCAAAGTACAGCTGCCTTTACACTTTTATATTCCATCTTATAATAAATAATAAGAGTGGGAACTGTTCATCATTTTTTATGTTTAACCTATTTCATCTAGTACCTTCATCAATCATAAAAAATTAACATTATACAAAAAAAGACAGTCCACTGTAAAATTTTCTCTGCTGGGTATGCCTGGAGTTCGACTCAAATGCATGGTAGGTACGCATGTGCGCGAACAAAAACGCGTAAAAAGGATGATTTTTAAGAATTAAGCATGTTAATGTGCATTACGCATTTAGGGTTACATTTTTCGATAGAATGTACAGAAGGGTACCTTATTTGCCTTATAGTGCGCATTTTCGATAGAATGTACAGAAGGGTACCTTATTTGCCTTATAGTGCGCATTTAGGGCACCGAAATTAGGGGCTTCTTCAAAAACTCATTCACACACATGGGTAACAGTAATATATTTGAGTTAGACTCCCGGGTGGGTATGATTGACTGTACCAAGTTCACCCACAAAATATAAATACAAATTTGATTCTTACCATATGTACACAATACACTAAAGAATTTATATCCATCTTAAACAAATTGACAAATTAATGTATATACAATGAAGAATGTTTCTTGATCCACAATTAAGTTTTTCAGCAAACTGACATCAATTTTCCATAGCTTAGTACCATTTCTTGTATCCATGAAATTGCGGAATTCTTGACCCTGTCAAGCCAGGTCTTAACTACTAACTCTATCCACAAATAAACCAAGGAAAAAATATTTAAATTATTTGAATTAGATTATAGTGTTCTCAAAGTCTGATACTGCTGCTGTATAAAACTACCACTGCGACTGAAGATATTTCAAACTGCAACTAATAGATTTTTTTATAGCCTCTAATATCAACGCCTGCATAATCAAACACTTGAAGAGTAGCTGCTCCTCATTCTAAAGGCTTCAGTGTCAAGTCAACAAGGCTCTATCTCACATCACATAGTAAAGATAATTTGTTCCTGTTGTAAGCTTTTGAAATTTTAGGGAAATTTTCTCCTTGAACTTTACTTATTCAGCAAGTTCAAAGTAGAGAGTACCCTTCAATATTAAAAGATGGTTTGTCTTAATGAACAAAATATACATATTTTAATAATCCAAATTAAGTTTGTCAATAATTCAAAGGTCTATGGCTGACTTCATTCTTACACAAACCTTATACTAATTCATCTTCCTTCATAAAGAATATAAAAAAGCTTTACACTCAAGTGGAAAATTGTTAATAATTTATATACGTTTATATAGTACTAGCTGGTTTTGCAGCTTACAAAGTGTTCATATCTGTTAATCAATCCACTGCACAGGCAAGTAGGTAAATACTTGAATCCACAACACTAACAAGCACATTATACTAGGTGATACTAGCAGTCACAGCACAATGCACAGTATCATTGCAACTTGAATTACATATTCTCCTTCCAAGACATCAATTTAAGAATGAAATGCATATCATATTAAATGGCAAGTGTTTGTTGTAATTTTCTGCTATATACACTCTCTATTGTCTACATTGTTGCATATTTTTATTGCTATATGGTGAAAGCTTTTTTATCTGCTCCAAATATCTGACATTCCTTTTACAACTTTTAAATGTAATTTTTTTGACAATGGTGCATATAACAAAGTTATAAACACACCTTTCAGTCTAGTTTTTAACTAGCTTTATGGTACCAATTGAGCTGAATGAGCATATCATAAATTTATGGAGATAATCTTTATGTTTGTAATTCAAGTTTAACTAATAACATAAATTGATACATTAACAGCTTAAAGCAATCATATTTTTCTAAAATTTCAAAAAATTAACATTTTATTTTAAAATTTTGAATACTAAGCCTAAAAAGTATTATTAGGAACTAAAGTCACTTCCTATTATGAAAGGCATAAGCAGGCCTACCTAACCAGTGTAGACTCAAACCGTCAATCCGCATTCGCAGACCTGTTTCCTACCATTCGAACCCATTTTCCGGGTTTCGCACCAAAATTCCTGCTACTCGAACCGCCATTTCCGTAGACTCGCGTAAGTTGCCGGGAACTCGCACAGATTTCCGTAGACTCGGACAATTTCCTACGATTTAGA
>JAOXYB010074833.1:0-23576 GCA_028565635.1 Phoronis ovalis
ATGCATACTGGAGTGTATCTTAATTTCAAGTTTTGAGAGTAATTTAAAAAAATTAACCAATTCATAAAATTGCCTGAGGGTTGATGTTGGTATGTTACCAATCCACCAGCATTCCATTCATGGGTTTGCATAAAGACCCAAAACAGCAATATCAAATAGAAAGGATTCATGGGTCATTTACACAATCACATATTATTATTAGCCCATTTTATATAGAAGACTCTTTTATGGTGTTTCCCTGTAATATCTTTTAAATGTTTTTTTATAGTTAACAAGTGTTACTACAAAGGAAATGCCTATAATACTGGAGAGACATGGAAGGATGGTTGCGACAGTGAATGTAGTTGTGACGATGGCAGACAGGGTCTATACAGATGTTACAGTCTGTGAGTAATGAGTTCATTTTAATAATTTCATTTGTCTCTTTCTACACAATGTACTTTGCCAAATGCTACATTTGTGTTATTTAACCATGTGGCATTAAACTAGTCACATATAACGTGGAACTAAAAAAACAGAATGTGAAGCAGCTTTGCCACATAATGCAGTGTCTGACAGTCATCATATGCATATGGCTATGCTCTTCACAATGTACAATGGACATAAACTCTAGCATTAACTTCAGGATCTTACCCTTTGCAGGTTGCATTAACTTGTGTCAACATTTTTTTCTAAACTTTATGGTAATGAAACAAGACTATTATTAGTATGACTTCTTGGGCAACACACATCATGACCTCAGATGTGGCAGTGGATTAACTGGATATTCAATCTAGATCTGTTACTTGGAAGTATTTGTATATAATTCTTAATCAACCAGTAATATCACAAAATGCATACTTCTCAAGTTGGCAGAATTAATTTTTGAGCGGGAGATTCGGTATTTTCGTACAATTTTCTATTCAAAGCAATGAAAAAAGTGACCTACAGTTTATAGATGACATATTCAGTAATTTAGTTTTTACAACAATGTACCAGCAGAGCAACTCAGATTACTTAGTTTAAAATGACCTAATGCAATGCTTTTGGTAGTCGGCTGACAGCTAACAAAGTTTACTGTTTTTGTCACAGTAGGTATGATAGCTAGGGCTTACAGTATAAAAATTAGATATATTGATATATGTCAGGTTTAATTTTTGCAATTTGATAATTTTGCCTGTTGAAAACTAAGAATTTATGCTGAGGGACAATACAATAATTATTCAGTTTTTTCATTAGAATGTTTTAAACATTGACTTATAAATTATCTGCTTCTTTGCATAGATGCCCTGTGTACTATAATCTTCCCAAGGAGTGTGTTCTGACAGCTGTACCTGGTCAGTGCTGTAAACAACCTGTTTGTGACTTTGGTAAAAAAATCACCACAACAACAGGCTATGGGCATGGTAAAAATAATGGATTAGGTATTACTGAACATTTTTTCTTTTTAATGTTTGCAAACATTCTGGTAACAAAACATGGTCATATGCCTGAATATGTAACAATGGTGTTTAATTTATATTATTTAGTTAGCCTGACACTCTTTGATAAGTTTTATACAGTCATAAAGTATTGTTTCATGCCCAAAACAAACTCTTGATCACACATATTTTGTGCAGTCATGGCAGACTGGAAACCACCTGGTGGGAATTTTAGAAATCACAAGCATCTAATAAATTTTCATTAAAAACCAGTGATTTCACTAATTATAAGTCACATTGGTGGATTTTGTTTATCAATTATTTTTTCAGACGTTTGTGTGTATGATGGTCAAAATTATTACCAAGGACAAAGCTGGCAGGATGGTTGCAGTGTAGAATGCACATGTGTTGATGCTAAAACTGGATTATACTCGTGTCAATCTTTGTAAGTTAATAATAGGAAGTCTACTCCCCTGATTGCACATTGTACAATATTAGCTGTCTGATATACCATGATTATAACTATAAGATTTACCTATTTTGTCACAATTAAGCTTTCTATTTAATTACCAGATTAAGGCTTTTTTTAGTTTGAAGTACATGTAACAGGATAGTTGCAATTTTTACTACTTCATAGCGAAGTATTGTATCGTTTATAGACAAACATTGTGTCATATGAATTGTTTATATTGCAGCTGCATTTTCTTTTTCTTTAGATGCCCAGTATATAACAACTTACCAGCAGAATGTAAAATGGTGAGCCAAGCAGGCAAATGTTGCCAAGAAGTTTACTGCGAGTGGGGAAAGCAGATTACTTCAGTTACCGGAACTGGTCATGTGACTGGCACAGGAACTCTGAGTAATTTTTTTTGGAATGTTATAATTACATTCTAATATATTCTATATACAGTATTTTTAATAGAGTTTGTTTATTGTGTTGTTGTTGAGGGCTTGCACAATGAACCTGTACATCAATCCATCTAAACTAATATTAAATTTTGCAAAAACAGCAATCAAAAAACGCATGTTACTTAACTTATATATATTTGAATTTACACAACTATAAAATTTTGAATATTAGTAATGCTTATTGAATGCGATTTGACAGTCGACAATACAAATAATTAGATTGGAAGAATTATTTCTAAGCACAACTGCAGTAAATCATGTTTTTATATTTTAATTGTTCAATAAAGCCAAGTGTTATCAGCAACTTTTTATACTAAAATAAAATTTGAATTTCTATTGCAGTTACTAAGCCAGAGCCACCTCGTATTTGTACTGATAAGAAAACCAACTGTGCTGCATATGGCAAAGGCATTTGTTCTGATCCCACATATGTCTCTTGGGCTGGTGCGAACTGTGCCAAGTTTTGCAAGCTTTGTAGCTTTACTGAGGGTAAGAAATTAAGGATACATGTTTTGAATACTTCTTATCTACACTTTTATACAGCCTTGTTGATTTTTGTATGTTTTCTTTCTTTCTTCCAATTTTCAGCAAACCATATCTCGAAGACGGTTAAAGTTAGGAACATGGCACTTCAGATGTCATCTCCCAGGGTAGCTAAGTCATTGTTGACTTGAGGTCAACAGCTCATTTGGAGGTCAAAGGTTAAATTAACCTGCCACAGTTCAAACTGTTTCAAAATGATGGTTTCAGGTTACAAAGAAGTTATTTTGATGACATGATGAGCTAACATAGGGAACAACCGAAATGTCATTATGATTGGAGCTCAATAAACTCAGATCAAGTTTATAATTTTCCCACACTAAAATCTATCAAAATCAGGTCAAACTGAATGTTCAGCAAATGATACGAAAACTTTCTCATTTTTATTTTGAATTAATTTATTACAGGAAATACATTACAACTAAAACAATAAAATGAAATCAAAGTAGAACCAGTAGTATTGCAGTTAGGACTTCGGAATATATGAACCATTTGCCTACTGACATTTGGCTTCCTGCTGTACTAGATATAATCCTCTACTTGACTTACTGCTGTACTATAGCAATGTTGAAAAGCTAGGGAGTATAGATTTTTAGATGAGATGTTTTTGTACAAATGATCACCGAAAACTGTGCAAAAAGTAACTTATATGGTATAAGATAGTGAGCACTCCTATCACAAAAGTTACATGTAAATAACTTGGGGAACATTGATGTATTTTTACAATTTATATTTGACATATTGCAGACAAATGTATTTTCCAAGGACGGCAGTACTCTCAAGATCAGAAATGGACAAATGGGTGTGAAGAATGCGTGTGTGATGATGCCAGAAATGGCTTCTACAGATGTACCGATAAGTAAGTTGCATCTCAACTATGGTTAGCTTGTCAGATAAATATTCATAAGTGATAGCCAGCAAAGATTATATTTCAGATCTCAGCATAATTTTTTTGATTATTTGAATTAGTTAATAAAAGCACACATGCTTGTAAACATATTCTAGCCAAATTTCAGATTAAGAAGTTGAAAGATACTGAAAAATGTAGAAAATTCAGTAATTCAAAAGCTCATCAATTTTGAAGATAAGTTTCTATTTGAAAATGAAATAAAATATTTTGTTACCTGTTTGTGGCAGTGACCTCGATCTTCATAACAAGAAATTATCAAACATTTTCCTCAAATTTTTCTACCATAGTTGGTAGACAACAGCTGGTTTCCTTGTTTGCTAGGAGTTATAGCTGCAAGAAAAAAATATATTGGCATGTAACTTATTTTTATTTACTACTTTAAAAGAGATTTTATCCTAGAGGCACTGAAGGATTTTGAGTATAGGTTGCTGCATTGTTACCATTTAAAATTTAAAATTTTATGAATCAATCTAAAATTTAAAAAAAAATGGAAGTAATCCAAGAAAATTTCATGGAAGCAATGAAAATATTTAACTTGTGAGTAGCTAGTCAAATTTTAGAATTTCTGAACCTTGGCAACCCAAAGATGATAAAGGAAAAAGTTATACAGTCAATCTAAGTCCAAAAGTTTTACCTCCTAGGCATACTCTTACTCTCAGGATTTCATTTAGCAGTAATTGGACATGCCCATCTTATCCTTGTGTTTTTGTAGATGTCCTGTGTACCACAACATACCAGCACAGTGCAGGGAAGTCAGCAAGACTGGGCAATGCTGTAAACAGCTAGAATGTGATTATGGTACTTTTATTCCTTCCAAAGTAGGTACCATAACTCCTCCCACAACAACACCTGGAAAAGGACAAGTTGTTATACCAGGTACAATTGCAATCACATCATCCTCATGCTTTGTTGTCTATTGACTACAAGGATATCCTTTTGTCTTTATTTCTAACAACAAGCTCACCATGACCATCAACAGATGCTTAAAAACAGCTATAAAATACTACGTACAACAAACTCTAGGTTAAAAGACATGTCTCCCTGTAAGCTCTTCATGTAACCATCAGTGATTTTACTTCAAGTATATCATTAGAATTTATTATTCCTTGTTGCATTATTATTTGATAACAATTTAGTTTTATTACAGTTATCATTGTATTTCTTAATATTTTCATTTGGTAGAAACTAATAAGCTTTCTGAGTAGTCTCCTGTTTATACATTATAATATATTCATTTGCTATCATAGGTACAGGCATTGTTATCACTGGACATACCACACCACCTCCAGGCACAGTTATTACCGGAACCACACAGAAGATCGGTAGGTTTTTTTTTTCATCAACATAACAATAACTTAAATATCCTTTGGAGAGGTGCTTCTATTTTGTGTGTCATACTGAATCTGCAGTGTACATTAATTTTGTATGATTGCAATCATAGTACATTTCAAATGGTGATCATACATATTGCAAAATATATATCAGTCTGTTGCACTAATATTTACAAAGTGTCACATAACTGTATTGCTGCAATTTCAAAAAATATTAATTTCATTTGTTTTAGAGGGATGCTTGTACAAGGGTCAGGTCTATGTCCAGAATCAACGCTGGCAGGATGGTTGCGATTACATGTGTGAATGTATTGATGGGAAAAGTGGACAATACAGCTGTGGTGCAAAGTAAGAAGACTATATATATCATTATCTAAAGAAATCTTTCCCCCTGCTTTATTATTTCATCTTCTCATTGCTCTTAATTTCACATGTCCTACTAAAACCATGTAGTCTGAGCTGGAAACAAAAGTATATATCACATTAACTGAAGAAATTTTAAAAATCTGGATTTGTGAAAATATAGTCTTCTCTTGGTTATTTCTTGCTTTTATAAAAGATGCAATTAAAAGCAACTATTCAATTAATTACACTATAAATGAAGATTTATCAGGCTTTGAAAAAACAGACAAAATTATAGAAAATGAATACTAGTCATTAAGTATAGATATATTATACATCATATCAACTGGAAACAAATTTAAACCATAAATTTAAATTGATTTTTAATTTTGAAGATTTGCCGTAATCTCTATTGATCAGAAGTAAAGTATGCTTATTTTGCATGTTTAGTATTAGAGACATATATTGTAACAGCCATTCATGCTAAAACTGCATACAGTTAAACTGAAACCTGTCTTATAGCATGTTCAGCAATTATATACCTTTACCTATTAATCTGAAAAACAGTCAGTATCAACTTTTAATATTCGAGTAAAAACGGTCAAACTATGGGCTACTGGGGCTAACCGTGTGTATGTGTCTGTGTCTGTCTGTGTGTGTGTGAATATGTATACATATATGTAATTATATATTTGCAGGTGTCCTATTTGGAACAACCTACCAAGCAATTGTAAATTATCGGATATTGCTGGAGATCCTTGTTGCCAGTTTCCACAATGTACTGGTACAGTTGTTCCAGGGACGATCATCCCTGTCTATGGTAAAGGCATTTCAGGATATGGACTTGTTACCTCTACTGGAACCATTGGTCCTGTCCCGACCTTAAAACCAGGCACAGGAACTGTAGTGACAGCACCACCTGTAGTTAAAGGTTTGTACCATCATGTGTCAATCTTGTTGTTTTTCATTTGCTTCTTAAGTTGTTTAACTTAATTTTTTGAAATGAGGTAATAATTAAAAAAACAGATATTGCTCATTTCATATTCATTGAAGCAAATCTGAGATTTTACATTTAGTTGCAGTTTTATTCAATTTGCGGATTTTCTTAATTGCACTTGGTTAATTCAAAAAATGGTTTCTCTTGGTAAAATATTTGCAAAGTTGATAATAATGAAATAGAAATGTAAACTTCATGCAATCCCTGGTAAATAGTTATTAAGTGGTACTCAAATGTTTCCTGTTGTAGATGTATGCATATACAAAGCAAAGCAGTACAAGCAGGGAGAGAAATGGGATGATGGTTGCAGCTACAAATGTGAATGTAAAGATGCATCCATTGGTTTCTATGAGTGTGAGGATAGGTACTAAATAAAATTGTTTTAAAATATTCTAATCTATGCAGCTACGCTTGTGAATATTCATACAATTGTGATGTACAATACACAGATACTGGTGTTAGAATTGGTTAGATGGAAGAAAAGGCATCATAGATTGAATAATTTGTTCTCTTTGTATTAATTAATTAATACCATTCTGTAATGTAATGTTAATAAGGGGTGAAATCTGTTTGGTATAGGTACAGATTGATGATATATCATTGCCAAACAATGCAGATTCTTACAGAATCCAATTATTATATTCCTTACTGTCACATGACTTGCTTCAGATGCCAATCCTATGTTAATCTGCCATCGTATTGTGTCTTGGTGACTGATCCAAAAGACCCCTGTTGCAAAGTACCAAATTGTAACTTCCCAACAGCAGCACCACCTACTCTTACACCCCCCAGAGTATCAGACACTTGCTTACATAACGGTAAATATTACACCATGGGTCAAGAGTGGGAGGATGGATGTGCTCTCAGATGTCGCTGTGAAGATGGAAAAACAGGATATTATAGATGTAACAACCGGTATGTTACCTGATGATTTTACAAACTGATATGCGTAATTACATTTAGGCTCAACCAATGTTACTAATTAATTAGAAGTAGCATTACTTTATGAATATCATAATTTCATGTATTTTATTGGATCAAACATCAAGTAAACTAGTAGCTGATAAACAAACACTTTCCTTTTCTGGCCAGTACATTGGTCACATTGGCATATTAAGTAGTGTAATGCTTTTTTGACATTTTTAGCTGTCCTAGTTACACTAGCATTCCATCAGGATGTAAGCTTGTTGCTGATCCAAAAGATCCTGCATGCTGTACCGTTCCGCAGTGTGACATCACAGCCACAGTAACCGGTAAGTAATAATCAGATATGAAATTTCTCAAGCTGAGAATGCAAGACTTAAGAAATGCTCATTATTAATTTATACTTGTTATTACGAAAACATCTCATTTAAACTGAATCCGAGTATCTTGCTTTAATTGTTACTCGTTTTTTTATGAAATATTTTATGAATAGAGTTTCCTGTAGAGTTTAATTAGGTGTGAATGGATTATCCACCCTGATCAGCTACTTCTGTCTGGACATATGTTTTCAACTCAAAGTTGATTCTCATTTATTTGTGAAAACAAAATTAATAATATCAGTCAAAATTTTTTTTATTTGAATCTTAAAAATCGGTCTAGTAGGGAATGTTTTCATGATTGTTCCTGAACTGTAAACATCTTTTAAGAAATTGTAACACCATATATAGTATGTTGGCTCAACGTTCTTAAATTATTCTTGTTATAGAAATTTATTTAATAAATTCATGTATTGATATATATTCAGGTACAGTCAAGCCAGGAACAACACAGGTTGTTACTCCACAAGGGTTCATTGGTACATTTACTGGTACTGGCAAACCACAAATAACAACAAACACAGGAACTATTGGAGCAACTAAAGGTACACATAGAAAATTTTAATTTTACGGAAACTTCTGGGGGTCACACAATGATAAGGCCAATCTCTAATTATCACCATTCCAACTTTGTGACAAGACAAAAGCTATCCATTGCTCAAGTTAAACTATTAAGTTAATTATATTAATTTTTTCAATTATTATATATAATTTCACTTTTGATTAAAAATTAAACCAATGAATATTTGCTCTCTGGCGAGGTAAGCAATCTCTTTATATTGTGAACAGTACAATTATACTGAGAACACACATCAACAATATATGCAAATTTAAACTAATTGTTCCGTCTTCAGATGTTTGTATATATGGTGACAAAGTTTACCGCCAGGGAGAACGTTGGAACGATGGATGTCAGTATGATTGTGAATGTATTGATGCCACAAAGGGTCAATATAGATGCCAAGATAAGTAAGTGTTTAATCTTGTCAGGTAATATTAAAAATCCATATCTTGAACATCTTTATATCCTAGTTGTCACCTAAATTGTGTTACGGTTTCAATGAACAATCATATACAACAAAACCTTATAAACAGTACTGTATGCATGGAAGTAATTCGGAGGTTTTGTGTCTATTAAGTGGCCCATTAGTGGACTGTTAATACTAATTTTTTGCCTGAATATCTTTATATCCACATGATATTGTATCAACTGGTTCTATTATCTAATGTAATTTATTATTCCGAATACTAAAAACAGAACATGAAATATGAATTATATTACACGTACTGTTTGTTAACACAAATCAAGTCTTTATATTCAATGTGGTGTTATCTTCCAGATGTCCTCGGTATCCAACCTTACCTGCAAACTGTAAGCTTGTGATAGATCCATTTGATTCATGTTGTCAGAAAGCCCAGTGTACTGTCACAGTCACTGGAACTGGAACAACTGGTGAATGCAAGGATGTTTTACCGAACTGTGCAGCTTATGGATCTGATGCTTGTGGACCAGTTTTTGGAGATTGGGGTTCAAAGAATTGTGCTAAAACATGTGGATTGTGTTCACCGGGTTAGTATACTGTATTTTTTGTTGGAAGTAACACAGTAAGCTTAGAGGACAAGCTCATTACTTCGTGTATCTGTATGTAGGAATATGTTGCAATGCTACATGTATACTAGTAGCTACTAAATCTCGAGTGTCTGTCTGTATGTCTGTCACTCTTTCCACCAAATTTCTTCAAAACTATTACATGTAGAATCATGATCTTTTCACACATCGTAGGTATCAACGATGGCTCGGGTTCCTCAAATTTTGGGGTCAATCGGTCAACGGTATCATATTTAATGGGGCATTACTTTTTTGCCTGTGAGAGTCACGTGAACATGTCTGAACTCGGCCTTACGTGAACTACATCTCTATCAAGATCTGTGGTTTACCACGGGTACCGTCTAGTACCTACTATAATAATTGAAATTAATGCAAAAGCGTTAAGACAAAGTATGAATTCCCGGCATGAACACATCATGTCATGTGCAAATAGTTCCAAAGATGTGACAATACAAGCAACAGATCTAGCCTTAATAATAATAATTAAATATAATTATGTTTATTTCAGACAAATATTCATGATACATAATTAAAATAAATGATGTCCATACTAAACAAATATGAGAGAAATATACAGAAAAATAATATAGAAATAGATATACACACTACACTGTCACAGTAATTTATCAAAAAGACAGGAGACAATATAAATAATACAATTTGTACAAAAAAATTACTACTATACATCAGTATACCTTGGGTCACCATAGACTCCACCAACTGGATTCAAAGAAGTTATTGCAGCGTGCATGAATAATAGAATTGTCAGAGGATGAAATCCTAAACATGAAACCAGCAATCCTGTTTCTTAATTAATATACAATCAAAGGTATTTACTCTACTTGCTGCACGCATGCCACTAAATGAATCAAAACAACTATAAACTTCATGAGGTGTCTAAAAGTCCTATTAAAAGCCAATTTCATTTTGTGGAATTCACCATGATTACTTATGAGATAATTAAACCATAAATGACAACAATAAAAATCAGAAAAATAAGTCCTGAATAACAAAATTTTCACCTCCTTAGAGCATGCACTTACTAAATTTCCTTATCAGGATATTAGATTTACTGTGTATAGAAATTGTACTCGATCCTTTTAATATCTTAATATTTATTATCTCAGTTAAGTCACCAGTAAATATATAGTATGTTTCAACTGATTTATATTTAATTTAGTGTTAAACACAACTCATATGTTTTGAAAGGCAAACGATTTCTTGTTGACCTTCTGTTTTTGAAGTTAGATAGCATACACTCTGATATTTGCTGTAGTAGCTTTCCAAATTATCATCTCTCCCGATAAATACTGGTTTGTGACTGTCACAGTTACCCAGATTTTTCTGATGTAATCAGCTTAGTCTGTTAGGGAATCGCTAAGGAATCACAGAATCTCACATTTGGTAAGGTTCTAAAGCACTGTGTAGATCATTCATGCAATGCAAAATATTATATATACATGTATTTTGAGCACAATTTCACATTCATTTTTTGTGACCTATTCATTTACTTGAGGGAGAGGGAGCAAAGTTATTTATACAGGTGCACAAGGGTCATACATGTATTTTATGGTGGAATTTATTGAATTTTATTTTGGTCAGTGCACTATGATAAATGTTGTTTTATTTTCATGTTGCAATATTTTTTTTTTACTTCTGCCAGTGTGCAATGATATTGAATCCTTTCCTCTACCTCCCTCCATTTCCGTCTCAGATACAGCAGTTAGCTACTTTGCTGAATGAAAGTGATATGATAAGTATGATAAGGAGTTTCCTATAACAATTCTGAATGACCGTCCAATATAATAATCTTCTTAGGACTTTAGACTGTGATAGCTTGTGTACAACTTGTTTATGAATAGTTTTTCAATATAATAATTTTCTTAGGACTGTAGACTTTGATAGGTTGTGTACAACGTGTTTATGAATAGTTTTTCAATTATACAATAACCTTCTTAGGACTGTAGACTTTGATAGGTTGTGTACAACTTGTTTATGAATTATAGTTTTTCAATATTATAATCTTCTTAGGACTGTAGACTTTGATAGGTTGTGTACAACGTGTTTATGAATAGTTTTTCAATAATTATTATATAATAATCTTTTAGGACTGTAGACTTTGATAGGTTATGTACAACTTGTTTATGAATTATAGTTTTTCAATATAATAATCTTCTTAGGACTAGACTTTGATAGGTTGTGTACAACGTGTTTATGAATAGTTTTTCAATTATATTATAATCTTTTAGGACTGTAGACTTTGATAGGTTGTGTACAACTTGTTTATGAATTATAGTTTTTCAATATAATAATCTTCTTAGGACTGTAGACTTTGATAGGTTGTGTACAATGTGTTTATGAATAGTTTTTCAATTATATAATAACCTTCTTAGGACTGTAGACTTTGATAGGTTGTGTACAACTTGTTTCTGAATTATAATTTTTCAATATAATAATCTTCTTAGGACTGTAGACTTTGATAGGTTGTGTACAACTTGTTTATGAATAGTTTTTCAATATAATAATCTTCTTAGGACTGTAGACTTTGATATGTTGTGTACAACTTGTTTATAATAATAATATGAATTATAGTTTTTCAATGTTTATGAATAGTTTTTATTGTTGAGGTTGGAAAGGGTCATATTATTTTAGTGGCCCGTGATATTGCGGATTGAAGTTTATTACTTGTGACTCTTACGCACAAAAAGGCAGTTTTATTTCCTTTGAGCTGTGCATGGTCACTATCCCCCTTTTCCTCCTCAATGTCTCATCACAACAGATATATCTCAGTTCATTTTCCTACATCTCAAACCAGTATTTTGTATATACAAGGGAACATAACTCAGAAAGCTACAGTAAAATGTGTGAGCAATTTGAAAAGCAACTGAACCCACAATTGTTGTGCAAAAAGCAGAAATCAAGGTACATATTTAATAGAATGCAAGATTTTCTTTAAAAAAATTAGCAACCCTATAGCATAATTTTATTGTTCTTTTAGCAACTACCACATTAGTACCACCAACTCGAACAGTTAGACCAACTGTTCCTCTGCCAGCAGACTGTCAAGACACTTTAAGCAATTGTGCTTACTATGGTTCATACTCTTGCCAGGGAGACTATATACCTTGGGCAATTAATAACTGTGTTAGAACGTGTAACTTGTGTCGTAAGTAAAAATAAATTTACTGGTAATTATTGTGTTCAATGTCCATATTAACCACTTTCTTTGACTATATATATTTGCTACCCCTTGGGTCCCCTGTTTTCAACTTCTGTATAATTACCGCATGTGGTAACGTTTTAAAAAAAATTTAATATCTTTCTTACCAAGGAGTTATTTTGGTCAGATAAATGACTACCATAAGGTTATTTTTTAGCAAATAATTATTTAATTATCATGCGATGTACTTCCTGAAAAACAAATTTTGTCGCTATAGTATGGATATATATGTGTGTGTGTGTGTGTGCGTGCATGTGTATATGTTTGTTCCCAAAATTGTACTTCCCAATAACAGCTTCAGTTTTTATATTTGATACAGTGTAAGTATGGATCATAGTGCAAGTCAGATATAATTTTGGCCTGGATTATTTCCAGTATGGCTGACCGGCAGCCATGTTTGTTCCTGCGCAGAGCAAAAAGACGAAGTGTTAACTAGACTATTTTAAGGTGGATTCAAGAAGGCCATAGGTTGGTTGGTGTAATAGGCCAGGTGACGTTTTAAAATGACCTTGAGAAGTGGGTCAAATGCCGATCCAAATCTTTGACTAACAATTCTGCATAACACTTTCTTTAGTCTTGCAATAACAGCTTCAGTTTTTACACGATCAGCTTCATATTTGCCAGAGGGTAAATATATATGTCAAAAGTGCAGGTTGGTTATAATTTGACCTTGATTACTTCCAATATGGCCGATTAGGCCATGTTTGTTTCCAAGAGGGCACATCACCTTGTGTCAGTTGTGGGAACGATGAAATGTTAAATGGGCAATTCAAAGGTGGATTTATGCAGGCCATAGGCTGTTGGGCATAATAGGTTAGGTTTTAGAATGTTTTGAAAAGTGGATCAAATGCCAATCTGAATCTTTATCATTGGCGGTTGGGTGTATAAGGCTATAGGTATAGTGTTTTAGAATTACATTGACAAATTTTCAACTGATTGTCCAAATCTTCAACATTTGTTGTAAATGATACTTCGTTTTACATGTGTAAGACTGAAAGCAACTACTTAAAAAGTGACTACCCACCATTCTAGGGATGAGAAGGGCATCTGACATTGCAAGTGTCTTGTTATCTGATCAGCGTCATATTCGGTACAGATTAAGTACAGGTCTAAGTACAGGTTAGGTATAATTTTGACTCAGATGATGTCCAATATGGCTGACTGGTGGCCACGCATGTTTGTTCCCAAGAGGGCACGTCCCATTGCATCCATAGCCACAAAGTTTGCCTGGACGATGTTGGCTCTCAAGATTGTACGTCATAATGACAGCTTCAGTGATTATTCGATCAGCTACATTGCAATTTACAGAGTGAGTCTGGTCAAAGTACAGGTTAAATATAACGTTGACTTGGATTACTTTTAATATGGCCGACTAGAGGCCATGTATGTTCTCAAGAGGGCACGTAACATTGCATCTGTAGCCACAATGACGAAGCACTACCTGAATGATTCTATGGTATTCTAAGAAGGCCATAGGTTGGTGGGTGTATAAATATAGGTTAGGTGACATTTTAAAATGACCTTCAGAAGTACATCCAATGCCAGCTAGTATGAATCTTCGACATTTTTTGCTGTGTTTAACACTTTCTTTGTCTAGCAATAACTGTTTAAATTTTTAATCGATCCGCTTAATTCGGTACAGGGTAAATACAGGTCAAAGTACAGATCACGTATAATTTTGACCTTGATCACTTCCCAAGATGGCGGGCATCGCAGCTTCAGTTTTTATCTGATCAGTATCATATTCATTAGAGAATAGTAAGTACAGGTTAGACAAAATATTGACCTGAATTACTTCCAATATGGTCAACTGGCAGCCATGTTTGTTCCCAAGAGGGCATGTAACTTTACTCCCATTTCGAAAAAGACGAAACTTGGCTGGACGATTCAAAGATGGATTCACAAAGGACATAATTTAATTGATGGGTGTGATATGTAGGTGACAGTTAAAATGACCATATTTGGTAATTAAAAGGAAAATTTCAAGTTAAAGTGCAGGTTGATTATATTTTTGACCTTGCTAACTTCTGACTGCCGACCATATTTGTTCTCGAGAGAGCATATGTCATGTTGCTCCCTTTTTGAGAGACAAAGCATAGACTGGACGAGTCGAAGGTGGATTCATGTAGGTCATAAGTTGCTGGTCATATTAGGCTAGGTAATATTTTAAATTGATCTAGAGAATTAGGTCAAATGCCAATCCGAATCTTTGACATTTATTGCACACGGTACTTTGCTTTATATATGTAACTCTTAATGTAACCACTTCAGAAATTATACTGCCCAGATACAAATCAGGACTACAAAAAACTACAATATGATATAATCCTATAGGGAGGCATGGTCATATACATGACAAATGCCATGTACCAAAGGTAAGGTTTTTTACCTTGGCCATCACAACCCCACCAAGTTTTTTTGGCAAGTGCCCTCTAGGTACAACCAACAAGCCTTTGTTTTTCTGCAGTGATGCACACTATTACTATACATGTAGTTATTTAGGAGTGCATAGACATTTGGATGTTTTTCACTTTATTGTAGATTTACGTACAACAGCAACAGTTAAACCTACAGTACCTGTTTCCAGTAAGTATTTTGATGTATACAGGTTGACACAAAATAAACAAAAGACTTTTGGAGTACTCCTTGTTACTTCTTCAGTTATATTTCAGCAGAAAAAACAACAACTTAGGTATACTTTTTGAAAATTAAACTCAGTTATGTATTAAAAAACTAATCATGCTTTGATTTTATTTTATTTCTTACAACAGTAGCCAACATAGACTGATGTAGTACCATGTTTTGGTCCAAATTTCTCCTTAAAGATCAAAATAAGGCCTGATTCAATTAAAAATGTGTAACAATTACATACAGGTTTGCCCAAAAAAAGAAAAAAATCTCACGATATAGCTTTGTTTTAAAAATGTGAAAAAGTTGCGATGCATTAATAAATTCTTCGATAAATGATCTAAAGATATCCAATATGCAAATTTTTGTTCATTCTTGCTTTTTGCTGTTTCAGCAGCTTTCATACAACACTTAGTCAAATTGAACAAATGTTTCCTATTGAACCGCAAACAAGTATTTTAACTAGAGTAGCAAGTAAACAAAAATAAAATAATTTCTTTTGTAAAATTCCGTTATAAAATTTGTCTGTGTTTATTTTGTGTAGCACTAAGAAACTTACAGGATTATATACTGCATCGTAATACTGCTGAATATCCTTTCATTGTCAATTGCCTACTAGGAGTCTCTAAATTTTCTTAAAATTACACGACTTTGTGAAGGATTTGTTGAAATGTTAAATAGATATGATATTTGTAATATGCATATTTACTTTTAAAAGTACATATTTATTACATGGTCATTAATTTTATGTTTTTTGAGAAATAAACAATGCATTAAAAGTTGTCAGCCATTTTGTCTGTATAGTTGTATAAAGACTCCAGATTAGATGTTATATAATTCATTAAAAGCTCAATTCTAAAAAAAAATGAAGCCATGCCATATTTGTTACATGTTACAAATAATTAATTTTATAACTAATATGTAAACAAATAGGAAACTAATAACTAACTTGTAATGCTAATTAGCTCTTCTGTTTAAATTGCAATCTGGTGAGACAGAAGCTAGTATATCTAAGAAAAGATTTAGTATCCATTTTCAAGACAATCAATCATTAATTTCCTTAATTTATTTTAGGTGATTTCTGTGTTTACAAAGGAACAAACTACAAACAATCTGCCACGTGGGATGATGGATGTCAGTACACATGTACTTGTGAAAATGCTAAGACTGGTTCATGGAAATGCTATGAAAAGTAAACAATTTGTGAAAGTATCTTCAAATATGCCTAGAGGGCTGACAGAACTTTTATATGAAACTGTAACTGCTTATGTATTTGGGAAATAAATTGAGTTTCAGTTTAATATTTATAAGGAAAATGCAATTACTTTTTGAGAAAGATAACGAGATCTTTTTGAATTTTTATATATTCGTTCATGAAATATAATTTGTATTTCTGATTTTTAGATGTCCAGTATTTAAAAACTTGCCATCAGCATGCAAATTGAATCCACCATTGCCTGGCAACTGTTGTGGATATCCCAGCTGTCCCGATGGTTACACCATTATCTATCCTAAAGGTAAGATCACTAACGGTCACTTTAACTTAAAGAACGATCATAATAAGTTAATTAAAATTCAGTAAGACTAATATTGTACCACCTGAAATCCAGCTAGTATGAGTAAGTAACTTGTTTTTTTTTATAGGCGTCCGTCCTGAGACTGGTGTCAATCTTGGAAAAACTGGCGGAGTTTCTGTACCAGGAACAGGAACTGTCATAACTGGAATTGGGTCGGTCACAAATAAACCAGTAACAGTAACAGCAACGCCTCCTGTGATCACTAGTGATTATTGCGTGTACAAAGGAACAAACTACAAACAGTCTGCAACGTGGGATGACGGATGTCAGTACACATGTACTTGTGAAAATGCCAAGACAGGCTCATGGAAATGCTATGAAAAGTAAACCATTTTAAAATACGTATCTTATAAATATGCCTAGACAGCTAGCTCATGGAAACTAGTTATAACTGCTTGGGAATTTTGGAAACTTTTAAGCTTGTGACAAATGATTATGTAAACATACAATTCTTTTTTTGAAAAAGACACTGAACTTATAACAAAAACATATTTATCCAATCATTCAAAGAATGAAATGTTTGCATTCTGTTTTTTAGATGCCCAGTATTTAAAAACTTGCCATCAGCATGCAGAATGAACCCACCACTGCCTGGCAACTGCTGTGGATATCCCAGCTGTCCCGATGGTTACACCATTATCTATCCTAAAGGTAAGATCATTAACGGTCACTTTATCTTAAAGAACGATCATAATAAGTTAATTAAAATTCAGTAGGACTAATATTGTACCAACTGAAATCCCGCTAGTATGAGTAAATAACTTGCTTTTTTTATAGGCGTCCGTCCTGAGACTGGTGTCAATCTTGGAAAGACTGGCGGAGTTTCTGTACCAGGAACAGGAACTGTCATAACTGGAATTGGGTCAGTCACAAATAAACCAGTAACAGTAACAGTAACGCCTCCGGTGGTCACTAGTGATTACTGCGTGTACAAAGGAACAAACTACAAACAGTCTGCAACGTGGGATGATGGATGTCAGTACACATGTACTTGTGAAAATGCCAAGACAGGCTCATGGAAATGCTATGAAAAGTAAACCATTTCAAAATATGTATCTTACAAATATGCCTAGACAGCTAGCTCATGGAAACTATAGTTATAACTGCTTTGGAATTTTGGAAACTTTTAAGCTTAACAAATGATTATGTAAACATACAATTCTTTTTTTGAAAAAGACACTGAACTTATAACAAAAACATATTTATCCAATCATTCAAAGAATGAAATGTTTGCATTCTGTTTTTTAGATGCCCAGTATTTAAAAACTTGCCATCAGCATGCAGAATGAACCCACCACTGCCTGGCAACTGCTGTGGATATCCCAGCTGTCCTGATGGTTACACCATTATCTATCCTAAAGGTAAGATCATTAACGGTCTCTTTAACTTATAGAACGATCATAATAAGTTAATTAAAATTCAGTGGGACTAATATTGTACCAACTGAAATCCAGCTAGTATGAGTAAGTAACTTGTTTTTTTTTATAGGCGTCCGTCCTGAGACTGGTGTCAATCTTGGAAAAACTGGCGGAGTTTCTGTACCAGGAACAGGAACTGTCATAACTGGAATTGGGTCAGTCACAAATAAACCAGCAACAGTAACAGTAACACCTTCTGTGGTAACTAGTGATTACTGCATTTACAAAGGAACAAACTATAAGCAATCTGCCACCTGGGATGATGGATGTCAGTACTCATGTAGTTGTGAAAATGCTAAAACTGGCTCATGGAAATGTTATGAAAAGTAAGTTAGATCCAAATTCCTGTAGCTATGTGATAATATTTGATACAACACATGCTATGTGGAATATTAAACTTAACTAGAAATTTGGAAAAACGCTGTTAGTCAAACGTACAAATTACATAAAAAATAATTTGAAACTTAATTATATTATTATGTTTGGATAAATGCTAGAGGGATGATATTCGCAAAAAATGCTTTATTACGCATCAGTTATATAATTTACAATTTTACTTTTACTAATATATTCACTTTATTAGTAATCCTTTGGTACAGAAGCTTATATGACTGAGTATTCAAAGATGCCTAGGTCACAGTAAAAACAGCGGGAGACTCGAGATGTTTTTGTAATGTCATTTATATATAATTATATATATATATATATATATATATATATATTAGCAAAATTTTAGCGGGTGTACGTCACTTGGTATGTCTGGAATATTTGCACACATTAAAACAAAATTCAAGATTTTGTAAGATTATACCTGTATAATGCCAAATGATCGATAAAGAGACAATAATTTTAGATGTCCCGTTTGGAACAACCTGCCCTCAGGCTGTCGACTGAACCCACCAATCCCTGGAAACTGTTGTGCTTATCCAACCTGCCCTGATGGATATACCATCGTTTATCCCAATGGTGAGTCATGGTTCTTTTGTATATATTGAAGAATCAATAATTTAAATTAGATTTTACCTGATATAATAAGTGTTCTTGGACTGAATGAACTGGACTGAATACAGTTGTGCAGACATTACTAAAGCTTATCAATAACTGTATGGACAGCATCACAACATATAATTATGTTCTAGGAAAGATATCAAAATCACAATGCAATACATTGGATGAGTTGTTACACATTGAAATTTAATAATTGTTGGGAAACAACAAACAACTACGATAATTATTCTCAATTCGTACAACCCCATTATTCGTACACACCCCCTTTTTCATATTTTATAATTTCTGAAATTCGTACACCCCCCATTAATTGAAAATTTGGTATTTGTCTAGATTCGTACACCTAGTTTTTCTTGGATTTTTTGGAGTTTGTCGAATTCGTACAAAATGTAATTTCCATCGATATTTTATATTTTATGAACGCTGATACGGAATTTAAATCTATACATTCTCGGAAGCGTGTTCAAAATGCGACAACTTCTTTTCAGGTTGGGGCTAATTAGCACGGTGTGTCAAATTCATGAAAAAAAAAACAGCCAATCACGGCTGAGAAGAATGACTTTGTGAACCGGGATCGCGGTCAAGTATTAACAAAATATCGGCATTTTCGCGTAATGTTCTATCTCCCTGTTTGCATAAAGTAATCGCTCGTACACATAATGTGAATTCACAATTTCAGTATATCAAAAATTAATGTAAACTATAATTTTTCAAGGAAATCCAGACTGACTGAATCATTAATCTAGGACGGGACCGTGAATAACAAGTCATGTCTTCTGTCAATCTTTTTAGTCTTAAGCTGTTCGCACGAGCAATCGCGATTAAAATATTAGCTAGAAAAAAAATCTAATAAAATTTTGATCGCGATTATGACCGTTCGCACTATAAACATTCAATCGTGATTGAAAATTTTTCCCAGCTGACCTACACGTTGTACTGCTTTTTTTTGGCAACTTTTCTGGACCGGCGTCCACCATGAAAATTAAATCTCACAGCTTCCCGTCAGGCATAAACATGATATTTTTTTTAGATCTAGTTAGACCAATCTTATCAACAAAATAATTAATGCAGTTCAAAATAAAAATAATTATTTAAAATTTATTGATTTAAAACTCTTTACTTGATAATTCTATCACATAAGTGTTCGAGGGTCTATTTCAAGCATACTGCATGCTGATGGTTCACTTATTTTTTCGGTGGCTAACCCGTAGCTTAGCCAACTTTTGTCCTGTGATTGTCTGTAATATAAGTGACATGCCGTCATTCATTGATCAGCTGTTTTTTTTTTACTAGGTATGAATTTACGATGAATGTTTCAGGAAATGAGTGATCGCAGGAGATTTTGATTGAGAACGATCTTAGTAGAGCACAAAAAAATAATTTTCTAGAAAGCAAAAAATATTTTTGGGACGGCACTTTTTTTATTAGTTTATTCCAGAAGATTAGCAAAGCATATTACCCCATAGCAAACACTAATTTTTAAACACGCCGGGATAACATGCCAGATCAACCGCCAGAACGGCAGAAGCCAGGTACTTTGCATGCTACCACAACTTGTCCTTTATTTGATACATCAAGTATTGAAAAATGGTTATTATATAATAACGCTATAGGCATTCTACTAGCTATTTCTCTCATTGATTGATTGATCGGATTCTGTTTACGTCGTTTTCTCGCACTGCCGTACTGGTAATGATTTACGATCATCGACAGACAAATATCAAAATATATATTTCCGGAATTCCCATGTTTGTACACCCGCTTTACGCATTTATTAAAGTTTCCAAGAATTCGTACTCCCATATTTTCAGAGAATTTTGTATTTCCCAAATTTCGTACACCCCCAAAAATAAAAAAAATAATAATTTTTTTTGTACGAATTTGAGAATAATTACCATACATGGTAAACTGGATAACTATTTGTAATTGTCAATACAAGAATGTATTATTCATGGTTAGGTAATAAAGGATTTTTAGTTGTGTGCTGTAAATAAGGGGCAGATGTGGGTTATTTCAATGATATAGTAATCTCCCTCCTTGTACACAAATAAAAACACACCAGAAAATTATTGTATATTGTAAAAAAAGTATTCTCTTAAATATACTACCTGTGTGTCCAGTATTATTATATAAAATTTATGTTTTAATTTTCTGTTTTGGTGTTTTTACTATTTAGGTTACAAAGTGGAGACTGGTGTAAATCTTGGTAAACCTGGTGGTATATCTGTCACTGGAACGGGAAATTACGTTACTGGTATTGGGTCTGTCACCAATAGACCTGTCGTCATCACACCTACAACACCACCTGTAGTTGTCAGTAAGCTGCATTTTTTTGGACACACAATATAACAAATTAGTAATTAAGTGCACAATACAATTATCAGGAGCGCCCTTTATTTCCAATTGGACTATAATTATCGTGGTCAAAGAATATTGTAAAGGCAGTTTTCTAAAAATATGCAGTATTGCAGCACTTGGGGACATATTGGAAACAAACAATTGTGTACTAGACTTTTCCAAATCGTATTCTACATTTTAAGTATTTACAGGAAACACTGCATATCAAGTTTCAAGCATTTTTTTCTAGATGATTACTGCGTTTACAAAGGAAAAAACTACAAACAATCTGCAACCTGGGATGATGGATGTCAGTACACATGTACCTGTGAAAATGCTAATACCGGCACATGGAAATGTTTTGAAAAGTAAGTAAAATTTTTAATCAATTATAACTGAAGTAGTATATGGTGGAATGAACCAAGAATAACATGGCCAATATAAAGACAGCAGTTGTCTTATTGTACCTACTAGAAGTAAAATGGTACAAGATATAATCGACATATATTATAATGACATATTAACTGATAGACTGAACAACAGTCATACTATACAATTACCAGTGCATGCTTTCGAAATATGTTGTAATTGTGTTTTTTTTGTGTATAACTGCATGTGAATGGACACTTCAGCATTTTGCTTAAAAATGACTTGAACCAAATACAGCTGATAAAAGTTTGCTAACACATAGCAATTAAAAATTATTCTGTTAAAATATAGTTAGATACAAGACAGAATACTTTGTTTTAATTTAGATGTCCAGTATGGAACAACCTGCCCTCGGCATGTCGAGTAAATCCTCCATTGCCTGGTAACTGCTGTTCCTATCCCAGCTGTCCTGCTGGATATACTATAGTATACCCTAATGGTTAGTTTTTCTTTTGTTTATGCCTTCTTGAGATTTTCTCCAAAGACTGAGTAACATAACAAAGTTATGCTAAAATTAAATTCTCTTGGCAAAGATGTTCTTTTCCCATCTTAACAGATTAAACCCCAGTGCTATAGTAATGCTATATATCATACCAGAGGCAATATGAAACTATACAATAGCAAGCTTCAAGTCTAATGAAGCTTCTTCAGTAGAAATTTTACTGAGTAAACTTGATTTTATCAGTTTTACAGCAAACACTGAGTAGTTCTACTTAACTGACCTTAATCTTTTTCTATCAAATTTAACTGAACAACAAAAAAATATGCACATGTCTGTGATATTTACAAATTTGTTTTATTTTATCTTCAGGTTATAAGGTTGAGCCTGGAGTCAATCTTGGTACTACGGGAGGCACCAGTGTTGTTGGCACAGGAAATAATGCCATCACTGGAAAGGGCAATAATATCATTACACAGCCTACAGGAGGTATAGTATATATTCCATCAGTCGTCATATGAGCATGAGATACCCCACCTTCTTAGCCAATAATTATGAAGTAAACTAATTGATATTACCCTAGAATTTCTATTTCTTGAAATTTAGGTGGGCGGTCCCTGTTTTTATGCCCATCACTATGTAATAGTGTAAGGGCATATAGCCGTACTGTATGCGGAGGCGTTGTCGTCGGCGTCTTATGTACCCTTTTCTTTGTCTTGCTATAACGGCTTCAGCTTTTGTCAGATCATCTTCGTACTTGGTACAGGGTAAGTACAGGTCAAAACACAGGTCGGACATAATTTTGACCTCGATTACTCCCAACATGGCCGATTGGAGGCCATCTTTGTACCCGAGAGTGCACCTCACGTTGCGCCCATTTCGGGAAAGACAAAGTGTTGCCTTGATGATTCGAAGGTGGATTCACGAAGGCCATGGGTTGATGGGCGTATTAGGCTAGGTGACATTTCAAAATGACCTTGAGAAGTAGGTCAAATGTCGACATGAATCTTTGACAATTTTTATTGTGCGTAACACTTTCTTTGTCGCGCAATAACTGCTTCAGTTTTTATCCGATCAGCTTTATATTTGGTACAGGCTAAATATAGGTCAAAATGCAGATCGTCTGTCATTTCAACATGGATCACTTTCAAGATGGCCGACTGGCGGCCATGTTTGTTCTC
>JAOXYB010074944.1:0-23572 GCA_028565635.1 Phoronis ovalis
TGCAATTCCTTTCGCTCAAATAACCAATTTAAACAGCGTACAATGATGATTCTTCGAATCGTCGTTGTCTTGTTTTTGCTTGGTGCACACAGTAATGGTATCTAACTGCATTCATCTTTGGAGTGTGCAGAAAAGAAAGGTTACAAAAAAAAGTAAACCACCATTCCCGGCATGCTGGATGTTGCATCATTATAATGTAGCTTTGACAATGTAATAAGGGTTCATTGCTCTTTTAATCTTAATGTATCATTGAAGGAATATTGGTTCATGCGAAGTTCTTGCAGAAATTCTGTGCAAATGATATGGCTAATATCTATAATAAATTTAATTGGAAAATAAAAAAATATCATAAGAGAAGTGTCATCAAATTTGTTGCTTTATTGAATAAGTGGCGGAAAAATATGAGCTGACAGATATTCAATAGTTGACTAAGTTCATTACCAGTACATCTTTCTATTTATCTACAATGAATTCAGCCATTTTGCTGAAATTGGAAACTTCCCTTTTAAAAGTAACTCTTTGTGATACTTTGTCCAAATTACCAGTAGCATAATTTATTGTTTACGAAAAATTTAAAAACTAGGTGTTTGAAGTTTCTGTTTGTTTTTATCAATGATATTAAATATCCTTATTTTGTTAAGTTTATTTAATATCATAATTCTTAAGATGTCTAATTTCTAAAAATGAAAATTAGAAAATAATAGTATTTTCTTTCATTTCTTTGAAATTAGCGTTCTACAAAATTGATTGAACAATCACTTGCAGGCTTCAACCTTTCAATTATACTGCCTATAGCATCTGAGAATGTAATTAGCATATTTAAAAAAAGGAGTTTATATCTTAATTTTCTGTTTGATTGAATCCTTACTCTGTACCTAATTAATCATACTACACAACGTTTTTCATTCAGTTGTCGCTAGATGTCACTGTTTAGTAATACCTAACTTTATAGAATAACAGATACATAAATGAATGTAAACCAAAACATAGGCTTATTTTATTACTAGAACATTTCTGACCAGAGTAGCTAATTATATATTTCTGGATTAATTTCTTTTTGATGCTTATATTTTGTATCTTGCAGAATTTGAGCCTCAAAAATGATGAAATGAAGCAAGTCTCAATTCCCTAGATTTTTTGGTAAATCTAACTAGTGACATTTGTGGACTTGCTTTGATCTTTTTACATTTGTAGCTCTACTAATTTACTGTGGTAAAATTTTATCACAGTACATGTTTTTACACTGGATGCCATTTATAAATGTGTACTTCAGTGTACTTTACGTGTTTCCAGTAACGGTATGAAAAAAAAATAGAATATGTAGGTTGGCATTTTTAAAAAACATTTTTAGTGACCAAGACATGAAAGATACAATGAAAAGAATACAACACTTCAGGGTGGTGGGGTCAAAATTAGGGTCGGTCCAGCTGAACGGAAACACAATTTTTTATTTTAGGCCGAAATACCATTGATCATAGGGTAGGTAATAAATTTTTAAATGGACGATGTTGTAACTCTGATTAATTACTAACTTTTCTGTAAAACTATTTTTCAAAATACCACTAGTCAATTTTAGGGAGAAAAAAATCAATGAGGTATGACATGGATATTGCAATATCACTTAAAAAAATGTTTACACTGATGTCTTAATTAAACCTACAGTTACAACAGACTTTTACTTCATTTTTTACATTTTTGAATTTTGACACACGACAGAACAATTGTCCTGTTAATTATTAAGTGTGAAAGCGTGTGCCTAACAGGAAGCACTCTAGTTAGTTGGTGACATGTGGAAGTGTTGGTATGAAAAAGTAAGTGCTGCTAAAAGAGCCACATCAGAACCAGGTACTTTTGAGCCATTACTTTTCTATGAATTTTATTTCTGGCAAACATGATAAGTTAATTCTACCACCTTTTACTAAAATAAGCTTCGGTGGTTAAACATATATTGTTGTTCCAGCTCTTCTACCCGGGGGGGTACTCAAGGTATTTTTTGGTGAGGGTGTGCAGCCCAGTTGAAAAGTTTGGATTTGGATTGTATACTTCTTACCGTATTTTTTTGGATTGCTACCATAAAGAAATTCAAAGTTTTGGATTACTACCCACTGCTTACAGCAAACAATTTAGGTTTGTATCCATAACAAGATTTTTGGAATTTGGTTTGCATCAGTCAGTTTGCGTAAAAATGGATTGCTACTCAAATATTTTAAAATTTCGGATTGCTACCCTACAATTTCACAAAATTTGGATTGCTACCCTTATATTTCCAAAAATTTGGATTGAGTTTGCTACCATAACTAAAATTTTGGATTGGGTTCCGCGGCACATCCCCGTAATCAAAAAACCATGAGTAACCCCCCCCCCGGCTCTTCCAGTCTTCTGTATTTTGTTTCCAAATGCATCTGATTTACTAGAACAAAATGAACCCAGGGGGCACTTACATATATCATGAATACGGGGTGGGCTGCCCAAATGGGTAACTTTTTCACCAATAAATCCCTAAAAAGGGGCTACTTTTCAACAAATTCCATAACAATAGGTCGTTTTTTCATAATTTCATTTTAATATAACGTTTCTGGTGAATTTTTCCAAGAGCGAACATTAAAATTTTTTTTTTTTTGTGACGGAAAACAACCCTAAAAATGGGTCCAATATTGAGACCAAGATTCCTACATTAAAACAGGTGAATATTTGAGTTTGTGTGGGTATCTTTAAGAGCTTGGTATTCATTTTTTGTTAGATTTCTTATAATTACATTTTGAATTATCTGTTCTTGAACATATATGGATAACATAGAGGTCATTGAATACCTAGATCATGGAAAAAATATGTAAATATTAAATTTTGCCAGCATCAATACATTGCATGCCTGAAAGGAAGTGATGTTTGAAAATACAGTCAAGTGGTCTCATTAACTTCATAAAAGCAAATACCAAACTGAAAAGATTGTCTAGTATGTAAGCATAATTAGAAATCTGTAGGTGTTAAAGTTATTAGTTAAGAATGTTTTCTTAAAAAGTGTTCTCATACTATAAGGTATCATATTTAAAGAACTTTTCAAGTTTTAGCAGTTTTTATAAATTAGTAAATTAGGTAATTTAAAGTGATAAAACTTTATTGGAAATATTTGTTTTATTCTATGCATAATGTATATTTTTCTTTTATCTAATTTAAAAAAAAACTTTTTGCATATAGAAACCAGGAGGAAACCTAAGCCAGTGATAATATTTTCACCATATAACTTATATTATTAAAAACATCCTCTTCACACACTCCTGTTTCAGTATCTAATCTGTATATTTTGTACCCACAACTTTGTGTTATTTTTGTTTTATCTTGTTTATTTGTTGAACATATTAAATATCTTAAGTTTAAAATGATTTTTCATGGAAAGATAATGGACCACAAATTCTGGACCATTAGAGATTTCCTTTCTGCATGTGCATGCTTCTATTCACTGATATTTCTCTGAAGAATTCCCATTTGTCTGTATACATTTTAGCAACTTGAGTCTAGAAATATTTCTGTCTGCCTTAACACAATAGTATACTGATCAGTTATTATTTTATTATTGGATGGTTTGTCTGCGTAGATATCAATAATGTGCTGTGTACAATGTATATGTCACAAGTAGGATTGACAAATGGAAGCATCTTATAATAACTATCTGTGATACACACCTGATGTGGAGACACTTGTATGTTAAGCATGGCTGTTTCTATGAAAATCTTTGAGTTGGGTAATGGGTAGATATTCGACCTATGCAGCCAGTTAAAAATTCTGCTGATTCAGTGTCTTCATTCGACTCACTGGTGGAAAAAGAGATTGGTGCAAATAACAAAGTTAGCAGCACAGGATTACTCATGAACACTGCAAAAATTCCATGATTTACTAGAAACTAATATTATATTTTCTTTTTTTTAGGAAGAGAGCTGCAAGAACAGTTAACAAACTAGTGACAACATCATATGAGAGACTATCAATAAAATAGCAGATTGACAGTACAAATGTTACATGCAAGTATGACTAATATATAACCTTTCTATAACTTAATTTAAAAGTAATCTATGCACATAAAATCAGTAAAAGGACACATTGGATGTACTGTCAGACATTTTAGGATTTGGCAAGACAGCAAAAAAAAAAAAATCTGGTCAAAAAGACGAAAATAGCAAATTCGATGCAGTGAATCAACCTCATAATTGATAGTTTATGTGTGATAGCTTGTTGAAACTGAAAAGTATGAAAAGGTAATAATGTGAAGTTTGGATATGTTTATTGTGCGAACAGTTACTGTTTCTAGAGAATAAAAATCTGTACTTTCTTGGTTTAAAATCTTATTGAAACATTTCCTTTTAACAGAGTGCAAATTAACAAAGTAACATTGCCATATTAAAGAAACATATCTATCTACCTGGACTGGATGGAAAAAGAAGTCCTAGAAAGAATGGATATGAGATTTTGTAAAATGTCTTCAAAGTAGTATCTCTAAGTAGGTAAGAAAACATTCCAGCTTAGTTAATAATATGAATTTATCAACTTTATTGTTCAACCAAATATCTAATTGAATCTGTTAAGTCTTTCAACAGGATACAGTAGACTAGAAAAATTCTGTGGGAGGTTGTACTATCCTTAGCTAGAGAGTATTTACACGAGTCTTGATGAGATTCTGTCTTGGTTGTTTTTGCATGACTTGGAAGCCGGTATTACATGAGGGTTTAGCTGTATACCAAATTAGGACATGTACTTCTAATTTAAAGCTGGGACTAATATATATTAGTCCCAGTTTAAAGCAAAATCAAATGTCGATTGGTAGATACAAATGAAACAGACATTTAACATTTATAGATACAGAAGTTGATCTTGTGCGTACTACAGCCCAGGGATACTCGGGGTTGCATCTATATAGGGTGTGTCGTTACATTGGATTATTTTTTTTTAACCAAATTAGCAGAGAAGATCCGGTTTTATGATCAAATTACCAGTGCTGCACACCCCTACCCCGGGCAGTACAGCAATTTGACTCATCCTGAGGGGATTACAAATCTGGCCATAAACATTTCAACAACTAAAGATTTGCAAAAACAGTCACCATTCGTAAGTTTTATATCCTCTCAATTGTCCTCTTCTGACTTAAAACAGTGCACCAAAGAAACAACTCTTCATAGCAGCATAGCTACTTTCTGAGTAGAAAAACTTCCTGCACTAAAGTATGGTGCATATGCAATCTAAGTACGAAAAGCTGATAAAATCTCTAGTACAAGGTAGAATTTTTTTAAGTAACTTTGGGAAATCCTAGCTTTGAATATTTTCTCATGTGGAAAAAGTATAGATATGTATTGCTAGAAAATCGGTACAAATTGACCTTAAAAATATGCAAATGCAGTTCATGGAGAAATATGCTCCCTGGAGATTGCTCATTTACTTCATGCCATAATATAGCTTGACATTTAAATGCACTAGTATTTATGTTTTATTTGTTTTGCTGAATCCCCTGAGGGCATTTGGTTTTACGTATGTGTATTTTTGGGATTTTATGTTTAAGGACACGTAAAACAGGAACATAGTATGAATATACTCTCAAAATGTATTATCTACTTCTACTAGACCCCAGGGAACACTGTTTTACTGGAACCCACAAGTATTTTTAGATTGAAAAGCGCTGATTTTATTAGTGAGGCCTTAGGTTTTAGGTACATTATTATTAGTAGTATTAGGTACATGTAAATATCAGTACTTCTGCCTGTGTGATCTTTGATTTGGTAATAGGATTCTGTAAAATTTTCCTTGTTACACAAAAATTACATGGATACGAAAGTTGTATCAACTGGTCAGGATTAGTAAGCAATTATGTGTTTCATTAAGCCACCAATAGATGACACTAGTAATTGTATATTATGCAAAAACATAATTATTCATTTCTTTAAAATTGATTTTAGTCAATTAACAAGCTTTCTGGAAACAAAGTGTAATTAGTACAGAAACAGAACAAAACAGTTTTTTTTTATAGATATTCTATTTTCATTTCTTTACGCAGCATGTAACCCTGGATAGCCTTAATTTTGTTTAAATTTTACACAAAAAAGGTAATAATTTACTGTAGTCATTAACTGATTATATTATTATTATTATATATTATGATTGCGTGTTGTCATATGAAATGTATCTATATGATTTTTTAATAAAAGTGAATGCAAATTTACGATTTCTTTCTAAATATTGGACAGATGTCTACCTATTATTTTATTACATAATAATTACATTATAGACAATATACTTATTTCTAATATATTTGCTATTACATTTATAAGTTCAATTTATTGTTAACACTTGAGCTCTCGTAGTTTAATATTTATAGATTTATAATCTTGTGTGTTTTCTCAAAGTATAGGGAATTACCGACTTTTTCAAATGAGTGGAAATCAGATACAATGTACAAAAACAGCTTTTATGCATAGTCTCCACAACTGCTCCACCAATAGAATTGACATTGAATAAATGAAAATTGATTCTTTTTAACACAGTCTCTGCCACATTTTTATCTTCTGAAGTTTTCACAGACAATGATAATAATGTTCAATGTTTTCCATTCTGCTGAAAAAGAACGTTGTATGAATACTTAACATCTTTGCTTCATTGTTACATATATGCAGCATACGTTGTGCAGGGTCGCAGCAGTGTCAGATTTAGGGGGTTCATGTTCATGAGGTTCAGTTGATCAGGAAAGTTGTCACAATATTTTAAGAAAATACTATTGTTATCCCCTACTAAAATTTAATCACAACTGTCCCTGCTCAGGCATGAAATGTACAACAAATTGCCAAGAGTGCCATAATCCCCAGGATGCACATTTTTGCTGTTCTAGCAAAAGTGCAGATGTGTTAAACTTGTTCAACACACAATCCATTTCACACAATGAGAAGTATTTATCCCAGTTGAAGGTATTGCGAATGATATTGAATGATGTTGTTTAGTTTTTTTCTTACTTTTGGTTGATTAGATTGACTATATTTAAAGAATGCTATATATATAGTTAAAATTGGTTTACTGCACTTTCCTATTAATGAAAGGTTCAGATAAAATGTATGGATATTTTGCATGTTAATAGCTTAATAAGAGTAATATCATGAATGAGTTAGATATTGAACAATTCACATCTTGCATAACATCTGAAATGAACGGTTAATCGTATATAAATATACACTATTATTAAAATCAAAGAAAAATTGACATATCACTAAAGTTTTTCCACACATCTTCACAGTTCCAGTCTCCCTTGTTGATTTGAAATCAATTAGGACAATACCAATTAAACAGTTTTAATCCATATTTTGTTGCAATGCAGGCTATTATTTGATACATATTAGTAATTTTATTTTCATTGCCTTGAAGTGCAGATAAACATAAAGAATCAAACACAAATGAAGACGTGATCCAAAGGCAAGACTTAATAATGTTCAAAAAAATAAAAACTGGGATTTAAGTAAGAGTTCCATGCCAAAACATATTTAACCATCGACAGAAATTTCACTTGAATTTTAAAATGTTATAATATATACCTCCCACTTGCTATGCCTGATAAAAGTTTAATAAAAAAATTCTGTCAAACATTAATGTCTTCTACAAAGTTTTTTTCTTAATTCTGTCATATGAAATGACAAGATAAATTCATTGTGACTACCATTTTGCTGTTTTGTCATATATCACATTATCTAGAAAATATACTGAAAACCATTAGTTATAATAGCATTAAACATCTTTATCGATATCTATTGATGTATACTTATAAAGTCTTTGTATATTTCAATAAAACTAAAGCATGATGATGGTTTTGTTGTTTGGATACTCACACATAGAAATTCAATAGTTAGGAGCCAAATGTTTTAGTTGACAGACAAAGCTGTTAGCAGAACTACAATTCTATAGATTGTAGGAAATTTGTCTATGGTATAGCCTAAGGTAAAACTCTCTGTGATTACTGAAGATAGGATAAATACAGTATGTTCGCTTTTAGTGACAGGCCAGTCTGGTTATGAAGTGATAAAGAAAGCGGTTCTAGAAAGTTTATGGTTTCATCTCTTTTTGCTGCTTGTTTGTTGTGTATACTGCCTAAAGGTAAGATTTCTAATGAGATTAAAATAGTTTACTATAAAGTTGAGATCATGTGTTTGTTATTTTTAATATTTTATGTCCATTGGAGAGTTATTTAAAAGAAAAACAAGTGATGGCATTCAGTAGACATTTTTATTTGTACTAGAAATTAAACAAGCATGATAAAAGACAAGCAAGTAGAAAAAAAGTTGTTTCTTGTCTTGTAATATTTTTTTACTGTTATGTTAAAAAAGTCATGAGCTAGTTTTATTGAAAGGCATTCATGAAATATTGAGTTTCTTGCTGCATAATTAGTAAGCCTGTGTTATGTAAGTTACTTTAAAGTGACAAAATTAGTCATATCAGACTTTATAAATGTTTCTATAATAGTAAATGAATAAATGATGTTTTTACATGTAACATGTAATGGTATCAGTCATTCTTCCTGTGAAGTTCTATGCTATAAGAGTTAATTATATTTGTAATGCACAATAGTGCTTTCTGGACCTCATTAATGAAATTAGACATAATCTCAGGGATGATCAGGTGCATTAGAAGGTCTGTGGTGGCTACAATTAATTTGAATTTGATTTTATTTTGAATTTTATCTTATCAAATGCTCCCTGTTTATTGGCCGGGATATTTAAAAGTAGACTCTTCGTAGAATCACAGATTCAAGTAGCCATCTGCAGTGAAATTTGGAGACCAATCTAAAGTGTGGTAAAAGATATAATTATCTTATAGTTACCAAAAATTTGAAAAGTATTCGAATCAAAAAGTAAAGAGTATGAGCGGTTATCACAAATATAAATTCTTGTACTTACTGTATCGCGTAATGTGACTGTGTGAATTATTAAAATAATGAAAATTAAGTAAATGGGAGAGTAAAAATTAATGTTTGCAAATAATGCCTTAAGTGGGTAAGATTAATATTTGTTGACAAACAATGTTCTATGAACTGAAGCGCTGTGTTATTGTATGTAAATATGAAACAAAAAATGAGTATAAATTATGTGTTTGTGCTTTTGTTTAGCTATAGTTATTTGGCTTCTGCATAAATATATCAGCATTGTTAATTATTAACATCAATACATTTATTGATTATCAGTTGTTTTACACATTGATATAATAAACAGACAAAAGTGTGAAATTTGTAAAGACATTTTGAGATACTCTGCAATGTCTGTGACAAGTTCATTGACCATGAGATTTGTCTGGTAGTATAACTACTTTTCTGAATCTGCCCTCAAGGAATAAGCCTGCTTTCTTTACATACAGGAAGACACAAAAAGCCAACATAATGGAATAATTGTGCTACTATTGATAGTGTTCAGTCACATTTTCATCTTTATAATAATTTTTCAGACTATACTAGTGTTTCAGTATTCTGTACATTGTTAGTATCCTTTTATGTAAGTGTAATATTAACTTGTTGATATAGCTCTGCGTCTTCTGCATAGATTTAGAAAAGGATTCTATTTTATCCCACCCTCTCTTCATTTGTTACTCTTTTATCCTGTTTTGTTTACTTTCTCTCTGTAAATTGAAGTTGTACAGAACAAAGGGGAATTTGCCATATAACTTTTTTATTGTAAACTATTTAAATCATGGATTGCACTAACTGTTCAATTGAAATGATTTATGAAGAATCCAAGGAGGGAACAGTGAGAAAAGTTGGATGCCCATGTTTGTTATAAAGTTAAATACTTTTTTACCTTCTTTTTCGAAACTAACGGACATCTGAAAACTGTATCCTATTTCATTTTTGGAACCAGGTATTAAAAAAGCACACTTTTATTATTTTTGGAGACCAATTTTTAATTGTTGCTAAATTTTTTAGTTGTTATACCCTTTTCAAGGCATCTAGGACCACAATGAACCCTTGGAAGATTTCTTGTTAAATAATCTACATTTGGTTTAAAACAGTATTTATAACTAATCTATTAGTCTTATTCCATCTGTTTACTAGGTATCTAAGCCACATGTCTGTTAATCAATGTATATTCAGTAGAGAAAAGCAAACCACAGTTTAGTAGTGCCATTTTTGTAGAGGTACAAAACATGAATAACAAATATTTATTTTCACAATTCAATAAGCCTTCTAATTGATATATCTTTGTCCAAGGTTAAGCTGCAAAAAACCTACATCCGAAATGGGTGATATTTGATATGAAGCCTTGTCCGTCATAAAGGTGTTTAAATGCATTTATACCTTAGGGCAGGTGACTTTTAGACTGTGTTTGTCATTTAGCAGTGACTTGTCATAAAGTTTGTACCAACAAAATGTCTGGTTGTTTTTCATTAAGACCACTTTTTTATCATGACTAATATCATATTTTTTTTCAATCCTTGCACTTGCATGTATCATCTCCATTATATGCCGACTTGTTACTATGAATTCACATCAATTGATTTGTTTAAACTTTTTTAAGGGAGCAAAGGTGTTAGCAGGAGCCATAAGTGTACTTCAAACTTCTTATGTTACTACTTTACAATTTTTTCATTTTGGTCAAGGACTCTAGATTGTTAATGCTAAATATCATGTCACCTCTAATAGGGGTCCACCAGCCTATTTACATAAGAATAAAAAAATTGCAATGGCCTGTTCTCTTGCGTGAATCAGCAGAATTTTATTTTTGTCTGTTTTTAGAACAGCATTTGCATATTTATGTAAAAAAAAAAGCATGTAGATATTGGTTTCTCACATTATTTCTTTCATATTTTATGAAAATCAGAAGTTTTAAAATAACTTAAACATCAAAAATGTAAGTGTTCAAATATTTGTCAACCATTGGTTTTATTGGACGAAAAACTGTACATAGCAACTTTTCTAAATATTGTTTTAAATCTGACCAGTTCGTTATTTTATATTAATTTTTATCTGTCACATAATGATGTGAATTCCATCAATTCTTCACATCTTAATAAAGTCAGGTCTGGTATATACTCTGTAGGTAATGAAAAGACCTAAATCAACATTGAAGCAAACATCACCATCTTAGTCCAGGTGGTGTGGAGTTTGTTATCTAAACAAAAGTCTTCTTGCTAGTGACTGAACATAAGGCATATTTCATTTACTTAGCTGTTACACATACTCCAGTTCATTCTTATGATAGTGGGGATGAAGTCCAGTGTGATGTTTTAAAGACTGGGTAAGGAACACCACTTGCTGACATCTTTCATGAATAAGTACCAGCTTATATGACCTACATTGAGAATATCATAGAAAAATATTAGTATGTTTGATGGTGTTGATTGTATAAATTCTTTTTGTGTAGCTAGATTTTTCAATGAGCCCAGACTGACAGGCATTGAGTCACATCAAGTGGGAAAACTAAAAAGTTTGTGACAGACATTAGTTTCATCCCCTTATCTAATACCTTCTACAACTTATTTACATAGTCAATATTTATTACAACTAAGTAAATCTAATTTTTGAAAACAATTAATTATACTTTATCTTTTTCCCAGAAAATTAAAGTAACTTTAAACACTGATTTTCAGTCATAACCCACTGGAGTTTGATACAGGGATACCTAAAGTCAAAAACAGCCAGTGGGATTCAAAAATTCATTTGAAGTGGATACAAAGAGTTTCCAATAGGCAAGTGCTTAAAAATGATATAATATATTTCAGACATGTAAACTGGAAAAATACTTTTGCCAGAGGAAGTATTTAACAGGTCTCTTGAAACAGTGTAAAATATACAAATCACATGCTTTCTCTGCATTAAACTTCTTAGTAAAGGAACGTGGATTTTCCCTAGCAGTTTATCCCTGGAGATTATTGAAAATGTTTGTTCCATGCTCTGAGTTAATATATCTCTTACCAAAACACATCTATGTTATAGTATATCTTATCAAAATGTATTATCAAACATTAAGTACTATAAACTTGTTTGTTTTTGGACATTAATTTGCCTTTGATGTAACTGTTCTTCATGTTTTAGTCCTGAAATATCTCAAAATAGTTTCAAACTAAATAAGAAGCAATCATCATGATGCTACAATATTATACCCATTTCAGGGCTGTATCTTTGTGTACATAATCTAGGGTACCAGCAAAAATAAAAAAATGCCTGTATAAGGCAATGTAAACATGGGTTTGTCAATTTTGTAAATAAAATATTGAGAGTAAAAACATCAAGTACATTTATAGTATAATAGAAGAGTGCATGTAGCTTGTCTGCGTAAATTCCTTTGTTGCTTAGTTAAAATAGATGAAATAATCTTACCACATTTTATTCGTATGTACTGAAGGGCAGAAACCTGAAATATTCTTGCACACACTCATTCGTGGAGCAGGTGAGTATGTCAATAGTCAGTCCAAAGAAGTTGTACTGAAAGTCCGTGATAATTTGATAATTCAATAATTTACTAATTTTATAAAATTGGCAAGTTGTTACATTGGGTATTACTTGGAAATTCACTAATACTAATTTGCGAGTGTCGCTTTGTAGTAACAAGTTGACAAAGCAACATTTTTATAAAATCATTGACTTCAATTGTCGACTTAGCTCTGGGCCACCACAGGAAGAGATAATTATCATGTTGTTACTTGTTATCTTCTTGTGGGTGTGGATCAGAAATCTTCTTTCATTTAAATCCAATATTGCATAACACATAACATAAAAAGCAGCTTTTTTAATCCATCATTCCGGCTAGAATTTGTTTCATATTATATTACTATATACATAGTTGTAACAGTTTTCTATAATCTTGAGCAGTTTTGAAGAATCAATGGACAGTTCTCCTTACTTTATACAGGCTTAATGCTGCCTAGATGTCTGCATAGTTATTACAGTGTAGTATACAGTACATGCAGGAGAACATGGATGCTATTGTATGGATCTTTGAACTGTATTAGTAAGAGTTTATATCAGCAACAAGTTTGATCCCTATAAAAGAAGAAGTGACATTAGGCAGACAGATAAGTGTGTAGGAAGAAAACGTATAATGAACAAGTGACTATGGTATATGTTTTGACTGTATTATGGCCAGTTGTCTGTGTTGTATTCTCCACAGGGGATATTTTTCCAATTGATGAGCTATGTTGTTTCTCACCACTATCATAATACTCCAGCAACTACTGTGGAATATAGCAATGATACATAGATGAAAACAAGCCACAACAAGGTTAATCAATTTAACCTTCCATCACTAACTTATAGTGACAAGTAAATAGAAACATTGTAATGGAGAAACATATTTAATTTGTGTGAAAGGAAGGGTCATGCCTTGCATAAGAAGGGAGATATTCGAGAAGAATTTTATTGCCAGTTTGTAGATATGTACATACCATAAACTATGTAAAATTAATTTATAAGAGGGATTTCTTCTGGTTTTGTATAAAAAACAGGAAACCTTCTGCTAAGGTGAATTCTGGATGTGTATCCAGACTGCATATAGTATTTTCTATTTACAATACCAACTGTCGTGTCTTCTGGTTCTCCTTTAGATCTACTTCCAGGAATTGGTAGGTGGTACCCTGTTAATAAGGGTGGTACCCACTATGATTTTATCCCATTTAGTTGCATAAGGGTGTTGCTAGCCCGTAGCACCAATTTTGTACAGTTTGCATTTTTGGTGTATAGTCTTTAAATATGAGTCTAGTTTTCTGTAAAAACATAGTCAGTGCAGAAAGCTGCGTCTGAAGTCAGATCAAGATGGAAAACTCCTGGGTGAACCCTAAACATGTCTCTGTACATCCTACAAGTTGACTTAGCTTTCTTTCAAAGCCCACTTTCAAAGCGTGAATTCTCGTCATGACACTCTTTCTCCCTCTTTTGTAGAGCTGATGGATTATATAACCTTACATAGTGGTTTTACTATTCCATACTTAGTTTGCATGATTGAACTATTGATGCAAATATTATGGGATCAACCTTGGACAGAACTGTCCATCAGCTAAGAAATGACCAGAGACAAAACAGCAAAATATTTTGACATCTACAATGTAATGAAGTTCTAATTCACTAATATTGATATCACTCACAATATTAATAACATTAAGATTAACATTTCTGCTGCATACTACAATTTCACTCGAGATAGAATACAAATAAAGGTGATATACAAGCATTCATTCATGATCAAGAAGTTTCAAGATTAACCACTAGTGTGTAGTTATAGATTTTGACACTAGGCGGTCTGATGTATTCTGCTACATTCTTCTCAGGTTTCATTAATTTCATAGTTTCCTGTTCATTTCCTCTAAATTACATAAAGGTATAGGAAGTAATTAGGATATTATTATCAATATATTATTGACAAAATGTTATCTTAGTAATTTGCATTTAAATAAATTAAAATGATGACCATAGATTTATTACTAGCTTTGAATTTAATAAACTTTAGTACTGTTAAGCCTTTTGATTGATAAATTATTCTTAAAGCATTTAATTTTAGTTTTTTTTTACTATATTGTATTTGTATGGTTTCTTATGTAATATTATGTAATAGACAATGTATCATCAGTATGATATTTAATGACTCATTGCTTTGCCTCTTAATTGGCAGATCTCACAGGATTAATAAACATACTTAAAACCCCTATGCAAAATAGACTTTCCTTAAGCTTGATGTTTAAATTTGAAAGGAGGATTTGTGATGGAATTTCACTTGTAAACTACACAGGGAATATATGAGACCGATAAGTGACACACGCCAAGAGTAAAGAAATGTTCCTGGATTCTTTTATTCCAAATAGTCTACATATGTAAAGGTAAGGGATACATTATGATAGGGTGTGAAAAAATAACTGAAAGATGAGTTACAGATCAGTGTCACTGTCTACTCTTGGATGATTATTTTTCCCATAGGCGATTTTTGGTCTTCCTTAATTACTTTTCAGACAGGATCCCTTTGTACTAGACAGTGATAAACATTGCCTGGGTTACTAAATACCATTGGATTATTCCCAATTTCATATCCGGTATACTACATTTGTTCGGGATTTGATAGAATATATTGAGATTTGTGATTACTTTTCATCATATTTTGTTATCATATTGTGACTGATATCAGCTTTTTGGTACCAACTGTTGAACTAGAACATCATTTTGATAGGAATATAATAAATAATAAAGAACAGTTGTGCTAGTTAATCTTAGAGAATTACCTCATTGCTCTCTTGGAAGGGGTTTTAAACAAGTAAGACTTGTGAAGTATTTACTTGGATGTTTTCAATATCTGTATTATTTGTCCCTTATTTAAGAATACTCCATGTATATATCATTGTTAATATTGTTTGCACATTAGATCACTGCTTGGTTGTCATAGGAGGCTTCCATTACTAATCCAGATGAGTGCTTAATTCTGTTAGCATTTATAATTTGTAGGGTCTTATCCTGGATTTATCTCAAGTATGTTACTGTCCGTACCAAGTAGTAAATTCCCCGCTCCCCCAATAATTTATACTTATAGCCACTGTCAAATGGTCGGTTTTTTGCAGTGTGTCTGGCCTGTGGCATTTCTGTTTTTTAGCTATATTTGTGTTGAAATCATTTTGAAGGATTGAGGTCTGGGAATTGAGGCTACTGTAGGCAGAATATTGAGATTGTTTATATTATAAATTAAACCCAACAGTAACACATATGATGACTGGTAAAAGCAGGGTCCCTAGTATTATTACTGCAGAAAATGACGACTCTGATTGTAACCATTGATCATAAGATTAGGATGTTTGTGATATTCATTAAATTTAATGAACTATTACCATGATGACTGAATATTCATAGAAAAAGACTTATTTTGCAATCTACTTGATAAAAAAACAAAAACATAAAAGTGGGAAACTGGACTAATTTCTGAAGTCTCGTCAGACTTAAAAGGCCAATCTTTATCCTGGTGTGATTTTCTCCAGCATTCCGACTTTTCTAATCCAATATATTCAGGTTTATGTATTGGCTTCTAATTTGTAAAACTAAATGAATCCAATATTCCTGTGGTGTGAAACCAATTCACTCACTGTCCTTTATAGATCAGCTTAAGATGGAGTTAATTATCAAACATTTTAAAGCTATAATGCACTCATCTTGTGAATGTTTCCTTGCACTTAATTCAGTATGTAAGTAGGAAATTCTAGTTATGAATGTTTAGTTTTAATTTCACAAAAAAATTAACAGTAATTTAAACTTATTATTTTATCTAAGTTGCAGAAACATGTAGATTTAGGGATTTTTGGTTTGATGCAAAATGCTACGTTTTATGTGTTTGGAATTATGCATAGACACTATAAATAACTTCAAAGGTTTTTTCTTAACACTGGAGTATTTTAGTTATGCAAAGTAAAATGTAACATGTCCTTATTAATAGTCCTACAAGAATCATTAAGTTTAACAACAGTATCTCTTAACATTTCCTGGAAGGTTTGGCAACATTAGCTAACATGCATATGTTTTTTCCTAACCTAAGCTAATTCTTGTACTGTAATTGTGCTAAAAAACTTAAGCTTTTAATTTATTTATGTTCTTTCATGATCCATTGTACCATAAATTTTAAATGCATTTTAATAACATAGTGTTTCCTGTCTCACTTTTATGGAAAATAAGTTAATTATGTAAAGGTGATTGATAGTACTGTGTGTGACAGTTTGTCAATGTTGTAATTTAACTTTGCTGCACCTGGCTCGTTTTGCAAAATATGTTTGATAAAAATAATATTAATAAATAAAGTTAATTACTATTATATTTAGGTTGTGTTTTCTAAACAAGATATTTCTTGAAAAGCACTTTATACAGAAATTTGCATTCACAAAAGTAAAAGTTACATATTTTTTTATTTTTTTTTAGTCTGATAACTATCTTATTGCATCATAAAGTTGATTGGTTGCAAAATGCAAAATTATTTGTAAAATAAGAAATGACACATACGAAAGATACACTTGTCATTTGTTACCACAGTATGAATAGCGTTATATTTTCGATGGAAACACTCGGCTATTATTCCATACAAAAAGGACTGTACTGATGTGCAGAATTGCAAATAGAAGTGAAATTAAATTGTAAATGTAGATGTACTTCTATTGACAACTGTAGACTAGACAATCCTAGATACAAGTTTCATGCTCAGCCAAGGAAAACTGAGTCACCACCCCTTAATCAATCATAGCATTTCTATGACACTATTATAGTATATGTCATCTGAAAATCACTTTCCCTACTGTTCGGTCAGTTGATGAATATTAAACCCTATTATTTTTCATTGTCTCAATTACATTCCTGTGTTTTTCCTTTATGCATTTCTATTTAAGAAATTTGTTGACTTTGTTTGTTAGTCATGTTTGCATAGTTTCACCTTTGTTCACACCATTGTGGTGTGCTCTGATGGAGGGAGTTTCCTTTTCAATTGCTGTCATCCAATTATTTAGGGATTGTATACTGTTTTACTCAATGAGGTATTGATTTACTTATTAAATATAACCATAAAACGAGTCTACTGGCCATACAGTTTATAAATTAATGAAATTGTTGTTTATTTTCTTATTATTTTTTTCAAATTTCTAGTTGCCTGGGGTTAGGTATTTGATTTTGTATAAAAAAACATAGCTAATAGTAAGATCAGAACGTCATTTTTAAAAACCATGAAATGAAGTATAAATTGGCTTTTTCTTCTAGGACAAATTGGTGTTACCTATAATAACAATTGTTACATTATAGTTTGGGGAAATATAAGTTAATGACTGTAATTCATCAAAGTATGCATGCTGGCAAGACAACAACAATTTACTAAGAATTCATAGATTTTTTAAAGGAAATACATATTGTTAAGTATGTGATACATGTTTTTCCTTTGCCCAATTTTGTCATAATTTTGTGTCACCTTTCAGCAAGCAAATAAAGACATATTAACTGAATGGTTTTGTATTGTTTCACAAAAATGTTCATCAGGGCGAGTTCATGACCAAACATACTTTACAAGCTTTTTATTTGCTCTAGACTGTTTGCAGAAACCATTTATTATTTGCTTTTCTGAGTATTCATAATCTTAGTGGCACCAAACGTTTTGACATGCTATTGTTTCATTTCCATTTTTAAATAGATCGTTCTTTGTGCTTGTATTTTGTTCTTCCTATGCTTTGTTGAATTCAATAACATAGTCATGGGTGTAATAGTCCACTCTATATCAGTCTTCTTCCCACTTGTTGATGTCAAGAGAATTGTTCAATTGCTCTCCATTGAAAAGAAAGGTATGGTATGTTGAAAAGAAAGGTACGGCATATGTATAAAGATACAGAAGTGGCTATGATTTCATGACACAGCTCACCTGTAAATTGCTAGTTGAAGTTTTCATAAGATGTAAAATTAAGATTCTGCACATTTTCCTTTAGGTATAAAAGGTAATTCTCCAATTGATTAATGTTTAGACATTTGCTATAAATATTTAGCATTACTAGAACTTCTTTTTTCAACTTGAGAAGTAAATGGTATATTTTTACAATCCTGTTACATCTGGTATGCAAAAGCAGAATCTTTTGACATGATATATGTTAAGCAAGCAGGGATGTATCTAGGATCCTGTAAATGAAGTTCAGATCTACTACAAACTTTTCAATGAATGACTGATCATTTTTGGCATATTTTGAAACCAAAATGATGTAAGAGAATTTGATTGGTCTTATCAAAGCACTTTATGTTTTGTGTGCAAAGGTTACATTTAAAAATATTTTATATCTGTCATTTCTCAAAATCCTTGTTGACATGTCACACACTGGAAATCCCCTTTCTAAAGTTTAAACTGTAAATCTCGAGAATCTGCAGACAATGTTATATTACTCTTATAATAATTACTTGTGTTGTTGTTCTGTAGCTGAGTATAAATACCAGAATACACATCATATTCCTTTTATGATAGAGCTTTCACACCTGAGCATTTTCTCTGTTAGTGAATTGATTCCACACCATTTAGTTTTTGAGCTCTGTACATGATATGTTCTATTCATGCATAGTATAAGTTTTAGTGGTAAACCTTGTTTACAAGTAATGGCTTTTTTGGTAAACTTGTTTTGAACACTAAATGCATGACACAATTGTAGATGTATGATGGACATAGATCTAGTTAGCATTAACTGTTCTCCCAGGGCTGTCATAGAATGAGGGGGCTTTTTACATTCTTAGCCTGTTTTTTCTCTTCTCTAGATGTTAAAAAATATACTAATACATATATTTATAATTTGAAACATGACTTGATATAACATATCAATCAAATCTAATAATAGGGATACCCCAGGTAATACATATAATACACCTTTACTTTTCTTTTGTTATGAAGGTATAATTTCATTCATTTGATGTGATATAATAACAGCTTGATCATTTGTTAAATTACAGCTTATCAAATTTATTTCCAAGGATATGATCTATTTAAATTTAGTGTTGTGTGCAAAATTGAACTTTGCAAGTTTATCCTCAAATTTATAAATGACTTAAGAATTCTTTAAACTTCATCAATGTTCCATGGTATATATCTCTGACAGCTATTTGATGTACTCAAATCTTGTTGTTTATACATACAGATTATATTTAGCAGGACTGGGAGCCAAGGGGCTTGAATGATATCTTTCACCTAAGACTTCATTACCAAAATGGATTAAGTATGTAAGCTCACATACCTGTGTCTGATCTACTTGCACTAGATATTCTTATTATTCTAATATTTGCAGATATGAACACCACAATTTTATTATTAAAATAACTGGTGTGATTTATGACAGAGGCTGCTCTATATAAAGTTAGAGAGATCGTCTCATTTTTGTCTGTTTTAATGGAAATTATATGACATGGAATATAAAGCAACAACCTTTACTCAAATTTTGCTGAAATGTCTCATCAAAAGCTATGAGCTTCTATGATTATGCAAAGATCTTGCCTAGCCTAGATGTCATTGTCCTTTGACGTCCCATGTAGAAGTTACTTGCAAAAGCTAGTATCGCAATTGTGCAAGTTTAAATCTGCAGTTGATGTCCATACCTGATAGCTTATTGAAAGGTGGTTAGCATATCTCTTATCTGTTAGTCAGGAACTTCTTCACCTTCATATGTGTAGAACATCTAACAGGCAGAATCTGTAAAGCCCAAGGCATGAGATGTTTAGAATTATTCCTCTCTCTTGTAAGAAGCCACTGCTTCAGGATATTTCATGATAGTTATGTTTCTGGAATGTAAATGTTTTGCTGCAGTTTTTCTTTTCAACTGGAAACAGGTATTGCCTTGTTAAGCTTAAGAGTACTGTTCATTTACATTCATGCTTAGACTTGTCTGTATTATATATGTTGTTAGTACTTGCCAACCTTACTTGATTGAGGAAAGCAAAGTTTCAATCCAACTATCTGATTGGATTCACAGCTAGGTGACAAAGTTAGGAATATGATTCAAAATGAGATACAAAAACTGATGTTTTTCTTCCATGTAAGTTGACAGTGACAAAATTGTTTGCCAGTGGCACAGTTTTGTAACCAGATTATACAGTGTCATGCTTTATAGATCAGTTCACCTACCATTTTACAGGTTGATTCATAATCATTTTTATAAAAAGATTAATTATGCGTAAAGTTGCAGGTAAATGATATTTTCCTTATCCTATTCAAGTGCATTCTTACATATCTAAATGTGTGGTGGGCAGAAAGTAATTATTGTTGTTCACTTGCTAAGGGAACACAATTTAATTGTCATAACTAATCTAATATTTTGCTAGTAGATTAATTAATGTATATGTTTACCTTTTCATTTATAGCTAACATTTTTTTAATATTGTGAATTTTTGTAAGTGGTGGTGCATAACAGTTGGAATGAATTTGTCACAAATTTCAGCAAAGCTGAACATAAAGGAAAGAACTTTGTTATGGCATTATATTTTCTTGCAAATCTCATTTATTGGGCAAATGGAATTGCATGGAAGAAGATTGATAAATCACATTCTTAGGGGTGATTACATCATTTCTTTGCAAAGTAAAACATGAGCCAGGCAAATGTAAAAGCAGCATGTGATTTCTTGTTTATACTAATTTGCATCTTTACCAATTGTTACAGATTTTTATCTGAAAGATATGTAATGAAGTCTTGAGATATTGTACCTCATGAAACAACAGCCATGGATATTATAAATGTGTTGCTACCAATCCTGATGGTGATGGTGTTTGGACAGTCATTTAACACAGAAGCCTTGGAAATAAGTAAGTAATATTTGCAAACCTGTAATAAAGTTTGTTTTATTGTATATATCTTTGCTATATCTGTATCTAATCTGTGCTTGTTTATAATTAACACAGGCAAACCTGTCATTGAGGAATTTCATTCACTATCTTGGGTACTTGTTATGTTTAATTATCTTTATCTAAAACTGAAACATCTTCATTTCTAGTTTTACATTCTGTTACCCAATGTTACTCATTCTCTAGATTTAAGATAAGATGATAGAAAATCAACAGAATTTAGGTATAATGAAGAAGAATAATGTAATCTATTTTGCCAAGTAAACATACTGTACAAGTGTTCCATTCCAGTAAAAATTGTAAAAGGATTTGTATAACAACACTTTTAATTGCCACATCTATAAAATGTGATTATCTCAGACTATAAACCAGAATAATAGCATATAACATATGATGGATAATTGTCTCTTGTTTCCGATAATTATCTCTTATTTCACACCTCTTGCCTTTAGAAGTATGCAATAATTAAGTTACTGTAATGTCCTAAGTAGCATTATCATGAGTTTTGATGCTAGTGAGTCAGTTCTAAAAGACTCTTGATTTGTATGAATAATCGTTATGCCTTGAGGGTTTTCAGTTATTTTGCATCTGATAATATGTTAATATTATGTCGTTAAAAAGGAATAGTTCAAATTAAAATCGTTTTGAAATTGCATATTCAATTGTTGCCAATACTAGTGATCCCTTGATCACAACAATTTGGAAATGATTACCTAGGGGTAAGAAACTACTGTTTGGAAAGTACAAACATTCGGGAACTTATCTAGTTATTGCTTGATAACATACAGGTTCAACTTTCCGCCTTCAGCAATGACTATACAGTGAAACATGAAAAGATAAAAATTTCCCTCCTTAGTGCACTTGATGACATATCTTTCAAAATGAATTTTGTAATTATTGGTTATCCCAAACTACCACTTAATGATTCTTTTACTTTTAAACAAGATATGTAACCCAGAAAATACTAATCAGTGATAACCACAACAGAATTAGGATCAATTAATTCCCCATTGACCTTTCTTGACTCACAAAATCTCCATCTGCAATATGGAAATTCACTTTTTGGAATCATATTATTCAAGTTGTATGGATATTCAGTCTTATGTGTTTAATAACCATGTGTTATTTTCACATCAGGAAATACCAGACTGGCCAAGTAAGATATTAAATCAGCATTTATTAGGAAAACATTTTTATCTTGAAAAATTAATTGTTAATCAGGCATGTACAAATTCCTGCTGTCTTTGTCAAATTTGTGGGGAATTATTCATATCGGAATAATATATAATAATATTTCAAGTCTGCAGTCTTTCTTGTTTCTGCTACTATTACGTATTTGCTTCTGTTGGTTTTCTTAGAAGTTTTACTTTGGATAATATACTTTTAATATTTCCAACTTTTGATGTTAAAAGTTATAATTGCCACATTCTTCATTTGTGAAAGATTTTGAGTCATGAAACTACAGGAAATAAACTATTGACAGCAATGTGTATGCTTAAAATGCAAAATTATGAAATTTATATGTACTGACATTCTTTACTGATTATTTATTATACCAGCTAACAAATAACTCAAACAGTTGGTAACATGTTAAGAGATTACACCCTAATCCCCGAGGGGCACTTGCATATATGATGAATCCCTAAAAATGGGTCCACTTTTCACAGAAATGTACCTAAGAAGTGGTCCACTTTTCAACAAAATCCCTCAAAATGCATTGTTTTTTACGGTTTCATTTGGCGTTGTTTCCAGGGGATTTTTCCAAGAAAAAAGTGGGTCCATTTTTGAAACCAAAATCCCTAAAAATGGGCAGATATTCGGAGATAAAGCAGAGATGAACTTTAGCACTCAGATTTCTTAGTCCTTTTTTGTACCTAAGCAAAATATAGGACCACTTGACTATGAATTTCATTGGATTGTTTTGGTGCCAACATTGTCATGTTGCTGTCAGGTTGATTCCTTCTCTTAGGTATCACAGCTAAGGAAAAAACTATCTTTCCCTCATGTCAAATTCCAAGATTTATAAGCCTTACTTTTTGAAGGATTCATAGTTCAAAATCATAACTAAAACTAGATAGCCTTTTAGCAAAGGCAGGGTTGCTCATATTGGCTTTTATGAACGTTAATTGACCTCCAAATTACCTTTCAACATCATTTTTATAATTTTGACCTTTGACTCCTAAATGACCTTTTGACCACAAGGTCAGCAATGACCTACCCTGGGGATGTCAACCCTCAAATATCATGTCCTTAACTACAACAGACTTCGAGAT
>JAOXYB010075055.1:3559-23560 GCA_028565635.1 Phoronis ovalis
TTGTATAGTGGTATTTCGTTTGCAATGTTGTATAGTGGTATTTCGTTTGCAATGTTGTATAGTGGTATTTCGTTTGCAATGTTGTATAGTGGTATTTCGTTTGCGATGTTGCATTTTGTAATAAAAGTTTTTTAGTTATGCTGCATTGGCTTGAACCCGCAGCGTTAACATTCAAATTTTAGACGCGAAAGCTTTGTGATGAAATGATAATGATGTAGATTAAATTTTCACATAGTTTCTCGCTGCTGTTCAAGCTAATGCTTATGTCCTCACTGCAAAATGTGACATTACAAGTGAAATACCTCTATACCACAGGGTCGCCATTTCATTGCAAATGATAGTAAATTATTAACAAGGATGTGTTTTTACTCACATTTATCTCATTACCATTCATCGTTGTTGATTTTTGTAGATATCAACATATGCCATGGTTTGTGGTGTAGGCGAACCATCTCAGAATGTGAAACCTGCTGTTCTTTCGCAAGATAAACTGGAAGATCTAATGTTTCACATGGAAGATGATGGAGACCAATCAGCTATCATTGGTACACCTTATTTTCTTAGTATTTTTACACTATCAAGATTACTTTTAATTTGTAATATTTGACATAGAATACAGTCGATTGATTTTACCATCTTTTTCAACAGTAACATATGTTTTGTACCAAAGTCTTTGCAGATATTCAGTTGTCACAAAATTCCAATTTTACATGCAACGACAACCATGCCAGTTACAACGCTTGGAAGAAAATGACATGTTGCATGCTACCTGGTACTTAGAAAATAATATTTTGTTTTTGATTGCAATGTTGGTAACCAGATTAATTACATCAGATACGATATTCTGCAGAAGTTGGGTCAAGAAAAATTGAACAGTGTTATTTGACCTATTTTGTTTGATCATGTTAAAATTTAAAAAATATTATGCATTTTAAACTCTATTTGTGTTTTGGCTAACATGAAAACTTGTCAGTATTACGAATTTATGGAAGTAAAATCTGTAAATATTTACAGGTTTGATATTGCTGTGCAAGATATTTGTGTTACAGGCATAAGAAAGTAATACATGCAGATTTGTTACAACTGTATTTGTATGTTGATAGATTAGAGCGCAGCAGATGACGCAGTTTTTATTAAATTGACCATCAGAGACATGTACTCATATCTTTTCCATGTAGTTTCTTCAAGTTTCTCATGCTTTTTTTTATTCAAGTTTACCAGCAGGGGACACTATTGTAACATTAGTTAAGTGTTTAGAGCTGGAATGTAGTTAAGGTTTAATTACAAGCCCGACATGTAATTATTTCTGCTTTTAACAGTTGCTGTTGTAATATTTTACTTTATGTTATAAATTATTGTTTCCTAGGTACAAAACCTTTAAAAAGTAAAAAGACTCACAAAGCAGTTAAATATCATGTAAGTTGAAAATATTTTATTTTTCACAATTACTGCCTTATTGCAGAACTAATTAATCTATAATAGATAACATTTATTACATCAAAGCTTAAAACTTAGGTAGACTTTTATATTTGTCTCCTTATTGGCAATGTTTCGTTTCAGACTCCACTGGCCCAGCGGTATGGGGTTAATTTAACTCCACTATGTTACATACCTGGAGGAAAAATAGAAACTTATATAGGCAATCTGAGCTTCTTCTACATTAGAGAAAGCACATCAGTGAAAGAGGTAATTATATGTTGAAAAATGTTGGGGTACATGCTGCATTTCTTAAGATCTTTTTAAGCCTGACTTGCAAATTTAATTGGCAGACAAATTATTGATCTGAATGATCATCATTTGCACCACCAACAAATATTGCTTGCAAAATACGAGTCGATATACATTTTTGTTTTTTGGTAAATCTGATTGATTACATCAAGGCATGTTCAAACTCTGAAGTAATTGCATCTCAAAAGCCAGTTGAAGTACTGTTAAGACATTTAAGATATTGGTCAAAGGTTACCTTTAGGCCACATAAGCATTTGGAGATCAAATTTCTAAAATTGCATAAGACATTAAACAAATAAGATGAAGAAAGATTTTAGGCTTCACTGAAATTTTAAGCCAGAGCTGAAACCCTTCATCTATAGAACAATATACTTCCAAATTGGAAAAAATCCCAATCAGTAAATTGTATAGTTCAGCTACAGAGGATATTACACATTTGAGATGAATCTAGTTTTCTCTTTCCCTTAGGTTTCAAAGTAATTTTCATCAATTGTTGATTGTACATAGCTGCCATTTTAATATATTTTTGCCTCAGAGAATCTCAAATACAATTAGCAAATATTTGTCTAATTAATTTCTCCTCATACAGAAAAACCCAAGTAACAAAATAAGCATTAATATTCTGGCAATTATCCTAGTAAGCCTGAGATTAAAATTAATCTGTTATAATATATAGTTATAGTTCATATCATGATGCAACTATGGACTATACTGTGGGGATTCTTGGTGGGAAATACTGTTTATTCCTCATTTCATGTTATTTTGCCCAGTCTCCAGTTACAATTGGTAGTCGTTTTAAAGGACTGGGTATGGAAAATTGATTTGGTTACATTCCTTTCATTTCTAATAATTGTTTATCAGTGAACAGTGAACTCTGATACCTACTAGGGGACAATCTCAAAGAATTGGTACAGTAGCTGGTGCACAGTTTAATGAACACTACAAGTTTTATTAGAAAAACTATTGTACAGCTGTTAAAAAGTGTAGCTGAAAAAGTTAATTCTGAAAGTTATTTTAATGTAGTTATAGTGTTGTGACAAATTATTCCCTTGGTGGAATTTGGCATTGTAAAGTGAACAAAGTTTTGCCAACATTTTTTAGGTCATATTTAAATTCTATAACTTTGTAGCTATAAAAGCTGTAGTCTGGTTAAGAGTTTTTCCAAAGACTATTTCGAAAATTTAAGTACTAAAGTTCACATTAATATTGTGGGAAATTTTTTTTTTTCTGTGATGTTTGTTTCTGTTAGCACAAAAGTCATTCACCTTATATTTGTGATATCTGTTGCTTACTTTATATTACAAACCATATATAAATTATACATCGTGTTTGAAACTTGTGTCTGCAAACATTGTGCAACATATCAAATGAGGCTGTGTTATTTGCTTTTCAATTCTTCATATAAATATTTAACAAATTTGTTTTCTTTCATCATTTCACGTACTGTTTTTGATTATTTACAATGATATGTCATTATAAGTTCCTTTTGTGTAATATCAATGAGTATCACACAGAGGAAATATGAATTTTGCAATATGTTAGTTTCTAATTTCCTCTATTATAAGATGGCTGGCCACATTCCCAAATCCTGTTGAAGCATCACTAGGTGGACACGTGAAAAACCCACAGTTACATCCTCCCACCTTAAAATCAATTTGTACATCTCCAGCAGGTATTCCGTAACAGATTCCAGACACTAAAACAAAAAAATAAGTAAAATAATAATATATTGCCATTTTCTGGTACGCTGTGTTTGTTGTGTCTGATATTTTTACATGTTTAGTTATCTTTTGTCTCCTACTGTTATTCAAACTTTGTTTGATGCAGGCTAACAATTTTGTCACATTTGTGCCTCGCTGAACTCAACAGGAACTATAATATACATTTCAAGTCAAATTCCATTAATTTTGAATAATTTTGAGGTGATTTTCTTTGACCGCAGCTTCAACTTCAGGCTTTCAGGTGTGTGTATCCCATGTGTAACATATCTGGTCATGATCATGATCAAAATGTCATTTAGAGGTAAAACATCAGACATTGCTTTAAACATAATTAAGAAAATTTGTGACTTGTCACACTAAATTAGTTTTAAGTTATATGTGAAACGATCACAGTTCTAAGATATTAGTTCAGCATATTCACTATATTATAAATGTCATCTAATTATCTAGTTTACTGTGGCTTTACCCAAGGTGTTGTTTTAAATTACATAAGAGATATTAAATGATCTCCAAACGTGATTAAATGATCTTACCAACTGAAGGACTGTAATATTCGTCAGCTCCTCGCAGATATATTACGCTTTCCACCTTGGTAGGGTTCGAGCATTCTACTCCATTCAGTTCAAACCACCAGCGGTTACATTGTTGCTGTCTTAAACCACCACTGACTTTAAGCACTCCATAAAATGACAACCATAAGCCTGAATTTTTGCTTTTCTTGGAAAACTTTAGTTTCTAAATAAAAATAAAGATCAAAATTATGTTGACAGGTGGCAGTAGACATCATCTGGCTTTTCAATATAATTTACTGTACTATAACCAACTAAATTAATGCTTACTTTTTATTATCATATGGCAATTCTTAGACACTCATAAATGACTAGTACATAAAGTTACATTAATAATCTAGTACATGTACAGTATCTACTACTACCGTAAGAAAATGTTCTATAACCCTTATTCTTACTATAACTGTCTTTAGTTTGTCCACAGAAATAAAGTAGTAAATCCAAACTTATAAAAAAAGGCTTTTGCAGTAGAAGAAAAACGACTGAACCCATATTGTACAAAACAACTCACAGATATATTAAACAGGGACCTGTAGTAGGGAAATGCCGTAAGTACTTATGATTACCTAACTTGCTCTGCAAATATACAGTACGAGTTATGCAATTGTAATTTTATGATGTTTGTGACAGTGGACCCCAAGACTATTTCTTTGGTCTTACATTTTTGTTTTTCGTTAGATATTTATATAGTTAATACCTGGATTGATGTAGAATCCAATGTTGATTCTGTGTTCCAACTGATTTGTTTAATATTTCTGGTTGCAGTCCTTTCTGAAAATAAACCATCATGAGAACTTGAGGCTTGCTTATTACTGATAAATTAAAGAATATCCTTGCCAGGCCAAATTTGTACTCGTCCACTGTTTGATATATTGGTACATGGAGATAAATAATTGATTTTATTTACTATTTACTTAGAGATTAGGATTTTCATAAACAAGACCATTTAAAATAAAGCATGTTAAAAAATCAGGATAATGTGAAATGGTGAAAATTGCTAATTTGAATTCCACCTCATTTTTGTTTTTATCATCTTTTATGATGCTGTAACTATAGATTTTGTTTATATTTTGTACTAATTTAGAAAATAATTGTTAGTGTTTCAGTATTAAGGGACAGGTCAGAAATTACGACTGGTGGGTTGGAGCAAAACAGGGGGTTGTTATTTTTTGTGCAAGGCAAAAGAGAGGGTTGCGTATTTTTGTGCACAACAAAAGGAGGGGTGCAATTTGTCATGCAAAGAAAACCCAAAAATTGTCTCACATAACACCATTTACACCAGTCTGAATAAATCCATTCGTTCCTGTTCCGTACCTTCTCAACTAACGTCTGGGCTTAACCATATTCAATTTTTGTTCTATTCCTTCAATTTAGCAAGAGTGAAATAATTACGTCATTAATCTTTCGCCAACAAAGATAAGCCTTTCTCTATCTGGGTGATCCATCATTGCCTACCACGTCTATTCTATCATTATGACTTATTCTGATTAGGTATCGCCGGGGAGATTGCTTTTGGCTTAGCGGACTATAGATAAACTCTGGCAGCACAGCATGTGTGTGATCGACCTCCTACCCGCTTAGTCCACTGTTATACCTATTATTATAAGCTGCAATTTGATTGGTGTCAAGACTTTCGTGACACTTTACGAGATAATAAACAAAAATTGCCCAGACGTTAGTTGAGAAGGTACAGGATACTAACAAATGGATTTATTCAGACTGCGTTTACACTTCAGACAGGCTTATAAAAGTTAATACCTGTACTCAACCCTTTATATCGTATACAATCAACTTCATTGCACATCTGTGCAGTATATGTTAGCTTCATACATTCTACATTTATGATAATGATTATACTTCGAGATGGGTCAGAATTTATTTTTGGGCAGCAAGGCCAGGTGACATTGAAAGATGACAATTTTTATTTTTGGGTGCATGCCAAAGAGGATGCATTTTTATTTTGGCCTTTTCCATAAACTGAATTCTCTTGAACAGTTATTATTCATAAGAGTAAAAGTAGAATAAATTAGACATGAAATATTAATATTAACTATCAGTTGGATTGTCTGTATGCTATTTTTATAAATTAATACGAACATTTTAATCTAGGTACATGTATATAAGGTAAAAGATCTAGTTGTGTTTTAACAAGTTTAATGACTTGACAGAGAGGCTTGTTTACACATGTTTGTATTTTCTTTTGTTTTCTGAACCACAATTTTAGTTAACTTATTCACTTTCAAACCAGGTCTTAAAAATGTTTCTAACATGTACCAGAAGCTATAATTTGAATTCTAAATTTTATAATTTCCCCCCGGTGGAGTGCCTCCCAGGCCCCTCTTGAATACATACTACCAGACATTTAATAACTAAATAATACATTTTTATTTAAAACATACTACAATGCCATTAGAAAACATAACAGAAAAGAACACTGCAATGTGATGACTTTGCATTACAAGTATTTTGTATAAAATCTATGTAAATTCCCTAGATACAACAAGGCAGTATATGAGTAATGTCAAGATAAAAAAGTGAGTCATATTCCACAGAGCCCAAGTACGCTTGCTGTATAATTAAACACAGTTTGGGCTACAGATGCCGCCTAATTAATAAGTGTGCTTTTTTGAAGTTTTTAAATTTATATTATAGAGTATTTATGCTGGTCTCTTAATTATTAGTATAGTGTCTCATATTTGACAGCATGTTTCACCGTAGTGGCTTCATCAAGTCAAATAAGTCTCAGCATTTGGCTAGTTTGGAACCACTTTCCCAGCAAGGTCTCTATAATCCCAAACAAGTAACCCAAACAGTACAGTGAAATTTGATTTATTCAAAAAGTTGCACTCTGTATATAAAAGAAGTTTGAATGCATAAAAAGTGGCACAATGCCATGGCAAAAAAAGAGTCCAAGAGTGTATCAGATTATAGAAAATCACATAGTAAAATATTCAAAAAATGTCATGGCCCAGATTCCCCTAGTTGTGCTTGCATGAATGTCTCTAACTCAAATTTCTGGAAAGGGATCATAATTTTATGTGCATAGTCTTGGGGGGGTTGCAATTTTTTGCACGTCTTAGAGGGGGGTGAATTTTTTTGTACACCATGTTTTTGAAATGCATCCAACCCTCCCTCCCTGTGTGGCAATTTCTGACCAGTCCCTAAAGCATTTTATCTAGCAAAAGCAAAAATGAAACTGTATGTAGCATACTGACCTAGTTTGAGAAGCTCGCTGGCTTGACTTGTAATCTTTTGGTTCAGAATATTCTGCTTGTTTTCCGTGTTTTGGATCTGTCTTCCCAACAGATATTGTTTAGTCTTAATTGTTACATCACTGTCCTGCAGATTGGTCAGTGTTGAGTTTTGATTGTTAATAGATTTTGCCAAGTTACCATGCTTTAATGATAATTCAGAAAATGTCTGATTGGACAGTGTAACAAGATTCTGAAGCATTGAACTCAATCCTTTATTTGTATTCTCAAGATTTGAAATTTGAAGCTGGGATTTTGTAGCTTGCTTTTCCAAGACATCCATTCGTTTACCATAACTGCTAAGTTGATTAGCATTTTGGTACTCCAGATTCTGTTGTTTTACACCAATATTTTTCAGGTTTGTTTCTAGTAAACTTTGCTCAGATTTCATATTTGCATTATCCAGCAATAGTGTCCCTAGTTTAGAACTATGATCATCTACTGTTTGCTTCAGATTGACATGTATCGCCATAATTTCATCAAAGTGCTGCTTGCTTTGAGTGGCATGAGTTTCTATTGTGGAAGTTAGATTTGTTTCCAATTTAGCAAATTGATGTTGCGAATCCAGTTGTTTCGCGCTGAAATGTGAAATGTTAGAAAATTTCTGATTTGCAAACGAACGATAAATCTGAAGAATGGAGCTCAAGTTTTTATCTGTATTTTCAAGATTTAAAATTTGAAGCTCAGAATTTATAACTTGCTTCTCTACGGCATCGAGGCGTGTGCCATATTTGTTAAGTTTATTAAGTGCGATTGTTAACAATTTGGTGTGACTATCCTGCCATGATGCTTGTTTGTTTTGATTTGCCTCATCTCTTGCCTTGCATTCGTTTAGTTGGGTCATAACTGCAATCTGTTTATTTTCCAATTCCTGCACTTTGTTCGTAAGTGAACCTATTGTTGCTTCCATTTGAGTGAGCTTCATAGTTATATCTGTAGTTACTTGACCTTTTGCACAACTACCAAAAATAACCACAAGCAGCGAAAGTGTTGCTATATTCAATTTCATGACTTTTTTTGTTACTGATTTACTGTGCGGATAAATTGAATTGATCTGTGCTGTCCCACGATACAGATTATGTTTAACATATCAAGTGTTATCTGTGGAAAAGAACAAAGGTTGGATGTATTTGGGCTACATGGGAATTTAAATTTTTCTACAGTTCACAGTAGTTATTCTGGTATTCTTATCTTTTAGATTTGAACAAAGTGTCTAAATATCAGATTAATTATTTATTAACATCAGATTAAATTTTGTAAATAAAAATTTGTTACAATAGTATACCTGCCTACTATCACCTATTCTGCTCTCACATTCTCACAAGAATTAACTAGTTATTCATTATTAATCTTACCACAGTAAGAATAATAAATCAAATAATGAAGTAATTACATGAAATGATCTTGTGTTTGAATGGTTGTTATTGTTATATAACTGCTTACTTTTTAAATGTTATAAAAGTGTCTTGTCCAAGTTTAGACTTTTCCAGTTAGTTTTGAGTGTTCTCCACAAAAAACTTATGCTTGTTCAGGGCAACAATGAACTTTGGTATATAAACCATATATTATTTATCAATATTTTATCTATCCATATTTGGGGTTTACATAAAAAATATTATAGGCCCTGCAACATGTATACTTTATTTTATGGAGAACACTGGTTTTAATTTGGATTCTTATACTAATTTCAACCACAAATCCTTAAATTTCATGAAGAATGTCATAAGAATACTGCGAGTTGCATTTCATGTGTATTTACAGTGTGGTGGTTTGGCTGGTTTCGTCCATAGTGTTATCATAGAAGTTCAAGCGATTGTCCGCGCCCATGTCGCCGCATTGAGTGGGAATGCTCTAGTGTCATATAGGATGACACAGTGTGTCCTACAGGACAATCCACATAAAAATCAGGTATCAATTAGTTTAAAGAGATTGTTAATTATAAACATGAGTTACCAAATGTAATATTCTAATTTCACATGGAAAAAAGAGCATTCCACAAGACCAGATGATAAATCAAGTACAACTTGCAGTTTTCTAAATACATACGTGCTCATTTCATAAAGTTACAGGACAGCACTCAACATTTAAATGGCTCAGTATATGCAATTTTACAGAATATAAAATTCCACGAAAGTAGTACTCATTGTCAACTTTACTTGTCAGTGTCTCTTTTTCAATATTTTGTATGTGACCGCACAAATCCTAATCTGTTTCCATATCAAATATCGGTTTTAATTAAAATTACTCAACTGGGAAATAAAAATTTCAAGCTAACAAATGAAATTTTTGACATCACCAAGCTGGTGACCTCTGGTCAAGACAGACGATCAGTTTTCCATCACAAGAAATCAACAACTCTGGTGGAGATGTGAAGTCAAACATTTTCCTTTAATTTGCTTTTGGTAATTTAACTGTATATTTTACGGCAATTCTCAGAAAGGCCAGTTTTCTTATCTCCTTTATGTGGCCTTTATACACATGCTTGACTGCTGTTGAACGGAAAGAATATTCCTGAATATATGTAAAACATTTTCCTATCTCCAGGGTCAATGCTTGATTAACGTTTGTGGAGATGCAGTACAAGTTACATATGATAGTGGTATGCAGTCACCACAGTCTGCATCAACTGGTACACCAAGCAGGTCAAGTATTTCTCCAAGGACTGTTGATTTAGTTAAAGTGAATTTGTTTCCTTTAAAGAAAAGTGGTGATACATAACACTAGGATGAAATTCTATAGGGAAAGTGTTAGCTATGACAAGAATTAATGCATTAGGATTTCGAGTTGTTCAAGGACTTTGTATATTTTTCTAAAACTTGTTGGGCATCAGTAAAGTAGTCATTGTTTGCAAATGTTAGCCTTAAATTTGTAAGTTGACAAATTAGTTTTGTAACTAAACTGTTACATACCAAGTTGAGACACTAATTAAGTCTCTAAAGCTTGAAGCTGTGAAATGTGATGCACATAAAAATACAATGCAGCTGTAAAATTATAGCATTTTAGCGAATAATTGTTGAAACTCTAGAAAAATCACTGTCATGAACACTAAAATGTAAAAATGATGCTTAAGAATGTCACCATCATTTCCTTATGTATTGTAGACCATATATAAGTATCGAATAAAATTTAAAAGTTTTTTTAAGTAGGTTTTACAAGCTGATTGTGGAATAACTGTCAAACATTGTCCAAAACCATTTGCACCAATTTATTGAACAGTCCTGGTATTTGAAAATAAATTTGCCAAAAAAGTCTTTGAAAGATGATATTATGCAAGAACTTGACTAACTGTATTTGTTTTTGTGGAAGCTATTTGCTGGTGAGGTTATCAAAGAAAGTGACCTGACATAGACATTCTACTTTTATTCCCTCTACAAAAAGCAGCTGCTGTAAATATACATATTGATGCCGTACTCATTTCAATTAAACGAACATTGTCCACCCGGTTCCCGCACTCCCAACAAAAGATGTAACACATGACAGTAATGTGTTTTTTAAATGATCACCTAAACGCTGATTTTTCCTTAATTTAGTACAGAACCCCTATTTTCGCGAAAACAAGGTTATTTTGCACTGAAACACAAATTTTTTAGGTTTTCAAGGAGACAAAATTACATTTCTACCCTTTCTATGTGGTACTGAATAATTAGGCTCAGTCAATGAAGGTAAGTTTAGCTTGAGTAGGTAAGCAAACATGAACAACAACAAGAACAAAGTTTTTCCTGTACTTTTTTACTCAGTTTTAGTATGAATCTGATCACGATTCCCTCGATTCCGTACCCTATTTTTTATATTCAAGGTGTCCTTTTCTAAAATCTACCCTTTTTCAAGTTTTGAGGACTGCATTTTTTTTTTAAATAACCCGCCGTTTCCGCAAATTTCGTAACAATCGTGCAGTCCCATATCATTTTACAAGACTGACTTTAAAAAACTGAATCCTGCAAAAATTTAGTATTTGTGAGCATTTTCGATGTGTCTGCAAAACTTTTATATATATGACATGATATTTAATGGACATATATTCACACAAAACAGTGACACTGACAAAGCAAAGTTAATAAAAAATATATCAGTCTAGGTAATGTGCAATGAATATATTTCTCATACATGTAGCTCACATTTTTGGTGAATAACATATGCCCAATGGCATATAGTTCCAGAAGTATAGACTGAGGATATTGTGTGAGAATAAGAAAAACAGTGTCACTTTCATTCCTACAATATCTTCATCCTAGCTAGATGCAATTATTATATGACAAGCTTCTGGGAATATTTGTATGCCTGGTGATATACGACATAACTTTTGTTTTATCATTAAACTCAATACATGTATTTGTAAAAACTATAAAGCTGTTATTGCGAAATAAAGAAAGTGTTACATACAACAACAATATGCCCAGCCACTATGCAGATGGGGATAATTATTACACCAACAAATGTTGTGTGTTAATTGGTTTAATATAATAAATAACTGGGGAGGGCACTTACATATATTATGAATACAGGGGTGTGCTAACTAAATGGATTACTTTTTCACCGATTCTAAAAATTGGTCCACTTTTCACAGAAATGTCCCTAAGAATGGGTCCATTTCTTCACAAAATCCCTAAAAGTGGGTAATTTTTTCACGATTTCATTTAGCCTTTCCGGGGGATTTTTCAGAGAAAACCTTAAAATGGGTCCTTTTTGTTAGTGAGAGACAAAACATTAAAAACTTGTCCATTTTTGAGACCAAAATCTCTAAAAATGAATAGATATTTTGAATTTGGGCTGCATCCCCATGTAAAATAATGTCAGTACCTCCCAGGGATATCATATCTTGCAAAAATGTTTGGAACCTGCCGTGTCTGTGGAATATATCAAAGTGAGGATATTGCATGTTATTTTTTCTATATTTCAATTTTTTTATATACTAAATTTACAGCTTGCCAATTATTTGTTATTGCACAATTAGCTAATTTATACAGCTTTAGACTTGAGGAATCGAAGATAATATTACATTATTTCAAAATGTTGCTCCTTCTATTTGATAATTTGTTATTGTTTAAGGCTTATAATTTATAGATAATTTTTTTAAGATCTTTCTATGCTATTACTGTTGATATCATAATGTATAAATAACCGAAATTTTGCAATAACTTTGGGAAAAACATAATTTCCTTCAAGGCACCTGAATAAAAGTGAAAACGGTGACACCACCTAATGTAGAACGTGGTATTTTGAATTTTTCAAATGCTGATTTTTTTATGAAAAATGTTTTAAAAACTTGGACGTAAAATCAACATAGAAAACAAGTATCTCGCCAGATGTCGCCGAAAATCATAAGGAGGGTAGTTAGAAGAGCTTTATGCACCAGGGACAATGCCAAAACATACGAAATATGCAGAATCACTGTGTGATGATTATCACAATTTTTCTATGTGTCCTGTAAAACATTGCCAAAACATTCCACATGGAAGTTTCTTTTCAATAACGTTTACGAGGTGTAAATATGTTTGCCTATTTTTTTCCTCATGAAGTTTCAAAATATTATTTATAACTTGTTTGGTATATAGTCGGATAGTTTGCTTTTAAGCGGCATGCTTCTCGCTACTTTTTGGAGTGTCCCTTAGTAAAGTTCATGTCACGTAAGTGCTAGACAAAAGATTCTTTACACTGATGGTGTACTTCTCAATTGATATGCTAATTACCACCGTTTTCCTTTAGTGTTGCTTTCCCATGTAAAGCGAGTGCAGCGACATCTGGCGAGATACTTGTTTCCTATGTTGCTTTTACTTCAAAGTTTTTAGAACATTTTTCATAAAAAAGTGAGCATTTCAAAAATTTAAAATACCACAGACTGTAGATTAGGTGGTGTCGCCGTTTTCACTTTTATTCAGGTGTCTTGAAGGAATTTATGTTTTTCCCAAAGCTATTGCGAAATTTCGATTATTTATACATTATGAGATGAACAGTAGTGTATAGTTACAAGCCAAATGTGTCATTTTACTTTTGCATTTTGTCAATAGGAAGAATGTGGATTTTGGAAATGTTATTTCGCAATTTCCTCTATGATGATATGACTAGCTATCTGCCCTAAACCTGTATAAGCATCGCCAGTTGGATAACCATATTTTCCACATCCTCCCACCTTGAAAACAATCGTTACAGTTCCAGCAGGTATCCCATAACAGATTCCAGACACTGAAATAAACGAAAATTTATTAGTATTTATTAATATCAGATACTCTGTATGAATTATTGTAGATGTGATATTTTTACATTTTTGTTTTTAGTACTACTATAACTATTTCCATATTATTGTTTGACACAGCTAGGCTAACAGTTTTGTCAGTGATTGTCTGAACTCAACAAAAATATAAGTTTGTATAGATCAAATTAATAATCCGTTACTTTTGGGATTACTTTAAAATGCATTATTTTCCTCACGCACAAATACAAAATCTGGCAATCAAGTTGTGAAACATATGGGTCAAACAAATGATCAAAGCATCATGTGTATGTTAGCGATAAACTTGTATTCCTTGAAGCATCCAAAACTGATCTTTAATTATTGTGCAGGCAGTTTGTGTAAATTTTTATATAATACTAAAGTCAACCATCTAATTATCAAGCTTTTAACTTACTACTGTTTATTCTCGGTCTGAATCCTGCCGATTGATCCCTTAATACAATGACATGCATAAACTCTATACATAGATTGCCATCTAGCGCAAAATAACTTAGATCACCATCTGATGTTCAGTAATACCAGTACCATTACAGACGATCATATTGTAATGTAATTTTAAGTTTAATATCAAAGGGTTGTAGCTCCAAGAAGCAGCATTGAAACTTTCAACAGGTCTGACATGTTTGATATTTAAAAGTTGAAAAATGAACTATAACAGTCACATTTCCAAGCTGCAAGAATGGTGATTCATTTGGGAGTCTCGTACTTCAAGATTTTAAAAATAAGTTGTTTGAGGTAATTTTACTGAACTCCTACCTTCATCAATTACCTATACGGTACATTTACAAAGGAAGCAGAGATTGAATCACCATATTACGTAAAATGAGATAATTAAAATCATGAAAACATTTTAAGCAGCATTTTGCATCCACATCTATGTAACATCAATGTCTGGAAGAAACTTTGGTATATATGTGATCATGTTGAGCCTCATGAAAGCAAGCGATTTAGCACTACCAACTGCCAGTGTTAACTATTATATAAGAACATTTTTATTTCCTATTTCTGATCTTTATTTATTAACATTACTGCAGATACTGCCTATCTAGTATCCTAATTATGCATTTTTGAAGAAAAAAAATAGTACACAATCATGCAAGCACATTTTCTTTGTATCACTGAGATGGGCATGCATGTCTGCCTGTACATTAACATGCTTTATTGTAAAAAAACACAATTTGTGAACAAAAATGCGTACATAGACATTGATTTGAGTCGCATTCCATGATGTCTTTTTGCTTACATACTTTCCTATGTTATAACACAAGTCGACATTAATCTGGTTGCAATACCTATGTATTAAGTTATGTAGACTGTCATGTTTGGACGAATATGTTGTGTGTGTGCGTAATATGAAAATATCAGTAATATGTTATTACTATTGTTCTCACACTTACCCACAGAAGGGGTGAAATAGTCATCTGTACCTCGCACAGCTATTACGCCTTCAACTTTTGCGGGATTAGAACATTCTGCTCCATTCAGTTCAAACCACCAGCGGCCACATCGGTATACTCCCATTTTGCCTTTAACTCTAAGCACTCCATAAAATGATAGCCATAAGCCTGAATGTGTTTCTTTCTTATGATATTGTACTGTCTAAATATAGATATTACATTTATATATAAATAGATATTAAATTATATTGAGACAGGTGGCAGCAGTCTTTTGTTCACAATATTTCTGCATTTTTGTAGCAACTGGCCTAACTCCTTTTTTATTGAGTACTGACTTCATGAAATATCTCTTAGATGTTCAAAAATAACTGCATCAGGTTATAAACTAAAGATACAACTACCATAAATAAAACTGTGTCAAACTTATTTCGTTTTTCAGCAGAAATAAAGCAACAAATTCAACATGATAATCATGAAAGGTTTCTACTTGGTAAAAGACAGACCGACACTGTACAAAACTTACATTTTCAGTAAACAGAATTTTATTTTTGGCCTTACATTCTTTTTTGCAATTTTTTCTTTTTAGCTACTTTTACCTCAATTGAGCTGCAATCCAGGGAGGAATCGTGGTTCCAAACAACCTGTCTGATATTTCTAGTTCCTGAATTCTCTGTATCATAAAACAAACAAAATTACCAAGTCAACTAAAGCCTTGCTTATTAGTGATAAAGGATGTTGGTCAAATGTATACTTGCAGGGCTTCATTACACTGAAAACTTGCCCTGGGTGGATGTATTTTTTATAATACATAGACCCTATATTGGATGTTGATTGAAAACAAATACAAATCTGAATTAAGTGTACTTTAGATAAAAAAGGTTACTTTCATATATCTTTTAAAATAATTTAATAATCCTACCATTGCGCCAACAGATTAATTATTTTTTTATTAATTTGTTTCTGCTATGTGCCCATCTTGCTGTAAACAGACCATTTGTATACACTTGGTGGAGCAACCAGTCATGTAGCAAACATTCCCAGCATATCACATTTTATGAAAGAACAATGCTAAATTCTCTGCTTCCTTCACAGACTGAGTCAAACCCCCAAAAAAAAATAATAATCTCCATGGTCTAGGAAATGCCTTCTATTTGTAATTTATTTTAGTATTTTAATCCAATTGTTTATTAATATTTCTTAGTACTACTTTGATTAAATTTCACACCTTACTGCATTTTTTAAGCTTCAGGTTTTAAAAATCAGGAATTATATTCAACTTAAGGATGCTGGTACCAAAGGTCTGACTGGTGCACTCAAGGGCATGCAAATAGTCCTGAGACTACAGTTAAAGAACAGCGTTTACAACAGCTGTCTATCACTTGAATGCACTACATTTTACAGTGAAACTATACTTAGTCTATAGTAACTCCATTACCTTCCAAAATACAGAAAATTTGATTTACTTATAAGAATGCTTTAATTAATACTAACTGATAGAATGGATCTTAGGATATACCCTTCTGTTATGTATTTTAATTATTACAAAGATTTATACCAACATAAATTTTCAATTTGTTTTAAAATTATGTGACATTTTGATTTTAGTTTTAGGATGTAATATGGTTGTATCTATATATTGGACTTTCAGAACTTCTGTAACAAATTTATCACTTTAATTAGTTTTAAATATTTTGGAAATTACAATGAGAATATCCCAAACTTTCCTGAAATTTAATCCAAAAACTTTGGTTATAAAATAAAACTGATCTTTTAAATATATTCCTAATACTGAGACTATAAATAAAAGGCTTTGCATTAGTGCTTTTTTATGTTGAACCAGGATTTATTTTATTCTTAACAACATCTGACTAGTGATTTAGGTACTAGTATTTTACCATAATTATTTTTAAAATAAACTAGTACATTTTGATAAGATATATGTTATTTGAATTTGAAAGCTTTCTTGCCTAATTAAGAAAAAAGTTGGAACATTGTTTATTTAGCATTAAATTTAGAAAATTATAATTAAATGATAGATTTTGTTCTATGATGAGTGATCAGTTTTGAATGTTTTCCATATTTAAGCACTTTTAAAGCTAAAATACTGTATAGCACAGGTACGGTACCTAGTTTAAGAAGCTGGCTTTCTTGGCTTTTCACCCTTTTTTTCAAACTATTCTGAGTTTTTTCCATATTTTGAATCTGTCTTTTCAACAAATCTCTGTTAGCATTAATTGTTGCATCACTAGCTTGCAGACTCATCAATAATGAATGTTGTACGTTAATTGATTTTGCTATATTATTCTGCTTTAACAATAGATCGGAAAATGTCTGATTGGATAATGTAACATAACTTTGAAGTGCTGAACTAAAGCTTTTATCTTTATTCTCAAGATTTGAAATTTGAAGCTTGGAACTGGTGGCATGCTTTTCCAAGATATCCATACGTTTTCCATCTTCGCTAACTTGATTAGCAAATTGGTGTTCAAGATTCTGTTGTTTCGCACCAATATTTTTAAGGTTCCTTTCTAAATAACTTTGCTCAGATTTCATATTTGCATTATCCTGGAATAGTGTCTCTAATTTAGAACTATGGTCAGCTACTGTTTGCTTCAAATTAACTTGTTTCAGCACAATTTCAACAAAGTACTGCTTGCTTTGACTTACATGGGTTTCTAATAAGCAAGTCAGATTTTTTTCCAATTCAGTAAATTTGTGTTCTAAGTGCTGTTGTCTTGCATTGAAATCTGAAATGTTAGAAAATTTCTGATTGGCTAAAGTAAGATGAATCTGCAAAGTGGAACTCAAGTTTTTATCTGTAGTTATAAGATTCAAAATTTGAAGCTCAGAATTTGTGACTTTCCTTTCTAAGACATCTAGGTGTACACCATATCTGTTAATTTGATTAACAGCGTTAGTAATTAACAATTTGGTGCGACTATCCTGCCACGATGATAGTTTATTTTGAACTGTAATCAAGATGGCCTCGTTTTCTTTCTTAAATTCCTTCCATGCACCAATCTGCACTTGAAGGTTGTTTTTTAGCAGCATTATTGTCTGTTGCATATCATCATCTCTCATTTTGCATTCATTCAATTGGGTTGCAACAACAGACTGTTTATTTTTCAATACTTGTACTTCATTCTTAAGTGATCCTATTGTTGCTTCCATCTGAGCAAGTTTCATAGTTACATCAGCTAGTGTAGTGCCTTGCGCTGTTGCACAATTACCGTAAGCAACCACAAGCAGCAAAATTGTTGTTATGTTTGAATTCATGATTTCTGTTAAGTTACTGCACATTTATAAACATGAAATTATCTCTGTGTCTCTCTTGGTACAGAGTATAATTGTAATATGATGTCTTATCTGCAAGTAATTACATACGAAAGATATCTGATGAAAGTTTTGTAATTTGGGGGGCATGTTGTTCAAAGTGGTTTATAGGTAATACATAGCCCAATGGGCTATCATGGTTTTTCAAGAAGTCACTGCTTTATATACCATAGGGTATTTTATTTATCTCACAAATTTTATTGTTTCTCACGAAAGATAGTATATGCTGATGGCTGATTTAATTCAATAAGTTGTGGAAAACAAAGCCTGCTTACAAAGGGGGCATTTCTTCGAACAATAATATCATAAAAAATGTTCCCTCTTTAAAGAATTTTTTTTAAACTGACTTTTTTACATTTTTAGCTATCGGTCCTTGAAGCTAAAAAGCCTGAACCCCTCGTTACTGTTTTAAATAAAATTCGTAACAAATGTACGTTACATTATTCACACAAAATAAATGTTTACATAAACTTTAACATTCACACTGTGTCAAGGTGGTATTTTCAGACTCGTTTGTGTAATGCATGAAATTTGATGTTTTATGACACCTCATAAAAATCATAAATTACATCCTACCAAAAAATCCAGCAGATCTAAATTCTAGCTAACTATGTTTTTAAGAACTAAACGATATTGCCATTACATGATTATAACCAAATTGTAAATACCATTAATAATCTCTGAATAATTAATTAGTTTAAAAAAGGTAACTTTTGTTTCGTAAAAAAATAAACTGATTATATAACCAAAATCCCTGGTGCAATTTAAATATGGACCATTATAAATCATGGGAGTATCGTTTACTTGCTAAAAACATAGTTACCATGAATGTAGATCTATCTGTAGGATGTACCTATTGATTTTTATAGGGCATCAGTAAATGCTAATTACATTTTACACACTAATTTGAAAATACCAATATGAGATAGCCTGAATGTTAAAATTTCTGGAAACATATATTTTCTGTGAAAACAACTGTAATTTTTTTTAATGAATGTTTATTTAAACAGTAACAAGGGTCTAGCTTATAGCCTTAATTAGTACAGAGTATATTTTTAACCATCGACTGCTGACTACAAAGTAGATTTTTAGCCCCAGGTTGCTTATGATGAGTTATGGTTTAAAATCTTGTGCCACACAACATTTCTAAAAATTGGCCAAGTACCCCCCTAAGAGTATTGTCAGCCTATTAGATAAATAAGCAATTAATCTGTTATTTTTATCTTGTAGATGACAAACAAGTATCAAGATATCATATTACTGTCTACTGTCAGGTACGTTCTGCATGAGGTTGATACATTTCATATTTTATTTAGCTTATCTCACAATCTTATGAAAAACCGCCACGATTTGTCAGAATTAACCAGAGTACTAAATTGTTACTGTAACTAGGGAAGGCTCCCAAATCATTATTCCCAGTGTTTCCGATAAATAAAATGTACTATTTGTAATATAAAGAATGGTATTTTGTAAAAAAATCTTTATACACATTTGTTTTGATTTAGAAGAAAACAGACAACTAGATTTACATGATAAGGCTGATTTATTGCCTAAAATTGAAAAATGTACAATTACCAATAAAGTAAGAAATAAACAATACAATAGTGTTTCAACATATGAGTTATATGCAGAATTACATTTGATTGTATCCACTAGGTGTCTCTCTCTCTCTTATAATCCTCATTAAAAATAGTGTATTATTAGGGTTGCTCCTATAAGGGAGCAAGCCTATTGGTTTTGTACGATTTCTTTCTTCTTCTTCTTTTTCTTTTT
>JAOXYB010075166.1:0-23556 GCA_028565635.1 Phoronis ovalis
GTTTTTAAGATATTTTAGGGTTATATGGATGGAATCCATGATTTATTTTACCCAGAAACTAAAATACAGGTGTTGAAACATTGGAATATTGGGTGGGATTCTGGTTATTCATTTTTAAGTTATTTATGCTGGTTTTCACTGATGACTTTATAGCAAATCAGCAGGAAATGGATAGGAAGATCTACTCTTTTCTATAATAGTATTAATACTTAAGTTAGAATTAATTTCTGACCAAAAATTATCCCTCAGTAGTAGAGAATTCCCAAGCAGAAACATCTTCTAAAGAACAGCAATACTGCATCTGAGCAAGCATTCATGGTAGCGTGATATTGTACAATTATTGTAAACCTTTTTGATACTTAAATGTTTTATTCAATTAAAAACAGACGGTCCATAAAAACTATAAATCTGATAATGCCATAAATTCAAATAATTTTTCAATGTTTCAAGATATGGGATTCAATTTTGACATGTACAAATGGTTATAAATCAATAATTATCCAGAATGAAGAATGTAAACACAGACCAGATAAGGAATGCACAATATCACTGATACATAAATGTGTGCAAATGATGACATGTCGGATGCAACATAAATCTATAAACTTTGTTAATCTAATAAAATTTAGTTCAGTGTTGATATCTGGTCTTCAGTATAAGAACATTTATGGATTTGTAGATACATCCCAACAAGTTGAAATGAAAACAAACGTTGCTTCGGTCTGATCAGGTGAAAACTAGATTTGTAGCAGTATTCAAATACATTGTTTGCTTCATTATTTAAATTGCTGGTATTTATTATACTCATAATTAACTGTGTACTGTTGAATATGAATATGAATGCATATGTTTCAAGTAGTAAAATTATTAGTCTTTTTTAAGCAGAATGCATTTTGATGATTAAACTGGTTTTGAGTTTGTGTAAAGTTCCAAGCTTGTACATCTTTGAACATTCTAATGAGCACAGACCTACTACTTTATTTCTAAATAAATATTTTGGTGAAGAGGTCCAAAAATGTGTTCCCACAGGTATTGGTTAATCCTCTGGTTCTCTATTGCATGGATAGATATATCCCATGTTCCATTTTGTACAAGTTGGCAATACTGGATCACTAGCACTTTGAATTACTTACCTAATAATGACACAATGATTTTCCATGTCAATCAGCATATTCCTGTACATATCATCAGCCAGTGCATAAACATGAGGAGGATTTTCATATGACGCCTGGAACAATAAAAAAAATAAACGTTATATTTTGCTATATATATACATTATACATAATTTTGATAAACTATACAATATAATGAGCTAATCCCATTTTTTTTTGATGAACAATATATAGATATGTACAGAAGTACAAGTATAACTTTTAAAATGTTTTCATATATTAATTCAAAATACAAAAGATACGAGAACAAAATTTTAGAATAGTACATCAGGATAAGTAACAAAAGACCATATCATTCAAAAAGAATTGGCCCAGGAAATCAGATATAGGAAGTACTGCAGCAGACATTTAATGATTTTAAATCATAGATTCTTTATACAACGTTTTAGTCATTTCCTTTAATGATGTCAGCATTTTCTTTAATTTTTTTTGCAGTAAATTATAATCAGCATGCAAAAATAGTGTCAAAACATAATTATCAGTAGTATATATTACTTACAGCTCCTTGGTACATTTCGATTTCTTTTTCTGTATAATAAGGCAACTGTTTGAATGGATTCACGGAGATCAGTACAGGTCCAATATATGTCTTAGGCAATAGTTAAGTTGTTTAGATTCTATCTAGTTCAAATAATAATTCCAAGTAGACAAAGTTTTAAGGTAGAGAATAGTGTTCGGCATAGTTTATTCACACTTAACACTTTAAGTTAATTTTAGATAGTTAAATGAAAAGATAGACGAAAGTATACATATTTTGAACAACTTTTTAAGTCTGTATTTCATTTTTCTCCGAATAGATTATGCTTATAGTCTTTTGGATTTTACGTTTCAAAAATTTATCGTTTTAACCCAAATGGCAACTGCACAGGTCATCTGACCTACTCAGAGAAAATAATTACAGATTTAGAAAGTTTGATTTGTATACCTTCAGAATATACATACTTTTATTTGTCATAGATGATTTCATTAAAATAGCTAAATTTTAACTTAAAGATTAAAGTTTGAATAAATTGTGCCAAACAATATTTGCTACCTTAAAACTTTTTAGTTTCTTTACAATCTTTAACGCATCTTCATCACTGCTGGTGACTTCTGGTGAAAGTAAGAAAATCTAAATCGGACGTGACATATATTCTCTGATGAAAATGTGATTGTCATTGAAAGGTTAAATTATAAGCTGGAGTTTTTGCTTTACAGTTCACTAAAATTATCAATAGTTATATTATCAGAAAGTTAACTGAAACCTTGACTTTTATTTAGTGTATGGTTCTAATAAATTTTATTTTGAGGAGATAACAATGCCTCAGGAATAACCCCTAATTACTGTAATTAGTATCATTTTAAAGGGATACATAAATACAATCATCCATAAATCGTTTCTTCAAATTTTCCACAATAGCTGCTTCTGTAATCTTTTGCAGAAGTGTCATATCATCCACCCCGCTCTGCTTAACATTGTGGCTCTGCCAGTGGTACACCTGAGATAAAAATGCAAATGAATAAAGGCCCAGTCAAAAAAATAACCTCTGTAGTTGACATATGGCCAGCATACCATCAGTACACTGCTGTAAAATCAAAATAGTAAGGACATGCAGACATACCCCTTCGGAAATGGAGCAAACTCAACTTTTGTTGACTGATGGACTGACGCATCAGAAGTGCTATGGTTAACTTCTTAATGAGATGATACTACTTCTATATCTAAGTAATATATATATATTATTATGCACATTACAAAGGTTGAATAACAAAATAATACACGAGACAGAAATATTTTACATTTCTATCATGTTATGGTACAGACTGAGCAGCATAATAACATTTATAGCATATAAAAACACCACTGAAAGGAAAGTGAATGTTTTGATACTCAGTCTGGTCATTTTCATCGGCCTCAAATAAAACTTACCAAACGAAAGTTTATTTTTTCAAGTGAAAGACTTCCTTGTTCAACATAGACTTATAAATAAGATTTTAAATCAATTTGTAGCTGTACATGTTAAATTTTGAACAATTCTAATATATATTACCATGAAACTGTAGGCATCCAGCTGGGATTATTATAACAGAGGATGTTTTGCCAGGCTCAGTAGTATGCTATTTCATCTATTCAGTTTTAAATATATGGCAACCGCGCTGAACACCAGAACTGTAGTTTAACTGAACATTACTATATTACATGAAACAACACGGGAAGTAGTTTAACTGAACATTACTATATTACATGAAACAACACGGGAAGCAACCACATTTTGGTGCCACCTGTTGCACTTTCGTGATTTATTCACCGAAAATGTTCCGATAAGATGATAGGCTTAATTTAGGGGTTTCGACCTTGACGTGAGCCTCCTTCGTTAATTCTTAATTTACAATTCATTGACATACCAATCACACGTTATGTACACTGTAAACGATAACTTGCTATTTAACATCCCTGGTCACTCCTAGATAATCCGACAAAATCGTGAATCGTGCCTGGTAAAATTCAATCATTCAACTTAAAGTTCCTCATTCCTGGTCTTAAAATATGAACTAATAACTGACCGAGAACAGTACTTACCATTTTGCCGAGTTATGAGATGTAACGGCTATCTGGAGCAGATTTATCTTATCTATGTCCTTAGAAATAAGTCACTAATATTAACATACTGATAAAATTACTATTGCTGTCTGAATCAGATTTTCCCACCCAGTTCCTCTGACCCACAATTTTTTTGTTCCGGTAAACTGCGCATGCTCAGAGTTTCGGTGACGTCATACTCAATAAGCAGGTGCGATAAGTAATAAAACGGTAAAAGTCAATTGATTAAAGTTATAACCGGTTATAAGCGATTTTTTTTTTCTTTAAAATAATAACAGACACTTTGCAGTATACAAAAGATGACATTTGACTTTATTAACACACATACCGGGTAGAGAAATAAAAGAAAAAGCTATCATCATACTCAGATGAAATTGGAAATTCCCTTGTAAGAGCACAAGAAAAAATGAAAATCACGGGTGAGCGTATTGCTTCAAAAATAAATGTTCAAAATGGAAATTGACAAAAGTGACATTTGTCAAGGTGACAACAATTAAATGTCAGCCATGTAGCAATATTTAATTGTGTACTTAAAACTTTTGAAACAATTGTTTTGAAAAAAAATGTTAAATGATGTTGAATGATATTACAGTATGTCAAATAATACTTCATTTCCAACAATGAAAATATGGTCACACCAAAATTAAAATTACTCAAAATACACTGAGCGCTATATGACATCCTCTATATTTATCATATAACCACATTAGAAAAATATAACAATGTTGTGAAAAGGAAAAAGTTGAAACTCAAAGTTTGTTTTTTAAATACTTTCCCATTTTACATATATTTATAGAAGTTATGAAGAAAATCCGTCTTTTTGCATACAACTGTAATATAAGTAGATAATTATTTCATATTTAATACCATAGAGTTTAGACTCTTTCTTATGTACGTATTAATTTAAATAAAGAAATTCGAGAATCGCAGCGAAACAACAACCTTGTAATTTTCCTGCCAAGTTCAATTTTCAAACAAATGCTCCTTTTGAATTTTGATCTAACACTCAGAAATGAAATGAGCAGTTTCACTTACTTCTGCACATACAGTTAAGTTTGTACGTATTGTAAGTTTCAATTAAATCTACATTAGTCCTCGTTTAATCTCTTAATTATTCATAATTGTAATGATTATCTTAATGTCAATATGTAATAATTCCGTATCAAATCTTCCTTAAAACTGTTTTAGTGATGCTATTTTAATAATTGTGAAAGTAAATGGTATAGAAGCCAGTATATTTTATAAAGTAAATCGTGAAGAAAGAACACAAATTCACTGATAGATCCATCAAATGATAATGTAAAGAGTGCATAAGTAAACAGAAACAATCTAATATACCATATAGTAGCACGACCGAAAAAACAACAACTGGCTTTTCGGTTATCTTCAAAATGTCAAGAACGTGTGTACATTTACAATCTTTTTAGTGGATCTGTATAGTTTTGGGTCAACTTTATAATCTAATCTTAACTTCTTCATAATAAATTTATGATCACCAAATACAAAACTTAGTACATCTTGGTTCCATAATGCCATAGTTTTCTTTCTCTAAAATTATATGTTTCCTGCAAGTCTATTCATATATATTTGTTTGCATGTTTATAATGAATTGCTAAAAAACAATTAAAAGGAATTTCAATAGACACAACACAAAAACACAAAAACAGAACGCATTTCATTATGCGTAGCATAACGCACACATAACAACATTGATGTTTTTAAAAAAAGCTAAATTCGTAATTTATGACTTCGCTTCTTTACAAAACTAATTAGTCCCTGTAATTAGTTTGCAGAAGCAATACAATAAAGCTATTTTTATCATTGAACTTATCGTGTATTCATCAGATGTTTTCGGAAATATTAATTTTTCCACAAAGAAAAGAAGACATTTTAAGCCTGGACACTTTGTCGAAGTAATTAGTTTAAAAGAAATACAATGAAGAAAAAGGGAAGTAATAGTTTTAACATAATATAGATAAGAAAAACCAGATGCGTCTCCTGACTTGAAATTCAGGAAAAATCTTAATCTGAATAAAAAAATCCTCTCATAAATATTTGCTCTTTTTTAGTTTAAGATTAGTACACGAATTAAAAAGTAAAACATGAATGTTGTACTTGTTAGCTTTGTCTTCACGTAAGTTCTACGTACTTTACGGTCACAAAACATGTAAAACAAATAATAATTCAAACAATATAGACAGTTATTAAGCTAATGAATTGTTAAACTATTTACAGATGAAAAAAGGTACAAAGTTCGCAAAACAAATATTAATTTAGTGTCGTATAATGATTCCATTACGAATAAATCAGTCGTTTAGTACACAGAAAATATACATACATAATAATAATTAAATTCTACTTATTATAAATTTATGAAGTTTTTCAAATAATGATAACAATTTATATAATAATGACAGTGGATGTTTGCATTTGGTCAAGCGTGTACCATAGTAATCATCATCTTGCATTGTAGATAACGGAACGTTGCATTATTTCAATTGCCTACTAATTAAAGAATCATGAGTCGACTGTGAGAAAGCGACTAGTTTCTGGTTGATTGTGCATGACAGTGTGACTTCTAGACCTCTGTGTAAACACATGTAGGTGTCTCTATCAAAACAATGATACAAAAGTAATAAAATGTTAAATTTACACAGGTATTAAGTAATATTAAAAGCGCAAAAACTATGTTGTTTGATGATATAAATGTAAAGAGATAATATACATTGCAAAATAAATATACAATGCAAACAACAAGAAAAATGAAGAGCAAAATCAATGATATCAAAGACACTTGACACTAAATATGCATAGTCCAGGGACAATAGTGAATTAATTGGGAATATCACTGGTTCAGAAAAACAAACTCTCGCTAAGCATATATTTTATAAAATTTTATGATGAAAAGCTGCCGAAGGAAATTAACATATATTCCCTCAAAATTATTAAGTTTTAGTTGGTTCGAAATCTTCTTGATAAATCTTTCAAGGAATTGTAAAAATCCAAGAATAGATGCACCCATGAAGGCCTTGTATTCTTCTCGATCGTATGCAAGGTGCCGAGTTTAAATTTACAAATATGTATTGCGTGATAATGGCAAATATTTCGTACTACAATAACGCAAACTTGACACCTTATGATTATTAGCTACCTTACGTAATATATTTTACTAGTAATTGCTTTTGAAGGTGTCCGAAAGTAAACCTGTTCACTCTTTTTTACTGATTTCCTTTAAGCTAAATTAATTAACAAGCCACTAGAGGGACAAAGTGTGAAGGTATAATTAAGACGTAATTATGAACCTATAACTAACTCTGTCGTTTTCCAAAAACTCTGTCAATATTTACGTAGATGTTTTATCCTGATTTTACTGAGCTATGATAAAACTAAACTCACGGCTAGAATCACAAACCTGGATATAACACAATCAATTATTTATAATTTTTTTACTGTTGTTAGATACCTTGAAACTCCCCCCGATTAATTCAAGATTTTGTTTAAACGAAGAACGTAGATGTTTTACGCATAAAATTACGCTTAGCTGAGATTGGTGACATAATCAATGACATTTTTGTATAAAACACAACATTGACGCAAGAAGTGAAGAAGCCGTTGAGTGCAGCCCTTAGTTTTTGCTTTCAGCTCTTTCTCCAGATCTCGCTTCAATTCAAAATCATTATATTTTCAGTCTGCTAGTTAAATGTCATGATTTAATACGAGCATTTTAATGAAATCAAAAATGAAAGTTTTAATTTATAAAGGTTTTCAATCCTTTGCAGCAATAGTTTGTTACAAGACCATGGTTACAAGAATACAGCGTTTTATAAAAATGACCCCGTGTTGCATGATTAGTTCTGTGTAAATTTCAATTGATGTCATGAAATTACGTCTCCACCGTTATGAAAGTACAGACGCATTTAATTAAAATTTCCACTTCGCTTGGAAACTGCATACAAATGAAAAACTGTGCTGTTTACACGGAGTGCACTATGCATAAAAGTTTTTTACGCTTTTGATGTGAATTCCCATTCATTTAAATATAAACAAAAAGTGTTTAAATACAGATGCTGGCTGATATGAGCTACTATATGTCACGAAGACGATTTTGGCCATTATCATTTGAATATACCTGTACAACTGATTGAGCAACTTGAGGTTAAGTACAGAAATATCAAATTTTATAAGATTGGTTTCTATCTAACCGTACACATTCTCCTCTATGCATTCTACATTAATATCAACAGGTACATGAACCCGATATGTACATAACTAAGTATAGATTGAAAATTGCTCACAAATTCATTCCATGAACTCAACGCAGGCATGATTAGCAACAGCTAAACAGTCTCTTTATATAACTCGGCTAATTTGTTTTTTGGTTTGTTTGTTACAACTTCGAAATAATTTTATCTTCAATGTAAAGCAGTACATATTTTTAATTTTTTAAAAAGGAATACACAAAGAAAATGTTGTCATATGGTCCCAGAACACACGCAAGCAATGCTAAATCGAATGTAAATAAGTTTACTTTTAAACCCAAAATACAGTGCACGAGGCAACATTAAGCCGGTAATTGTAACAAAATGGGGTATTTGAACGGCCGCGGAATATTGCGCATGAAAATTTGGACATCCTCTTCTCTGTCATGTCTTGTTAAACTACTAAAAACCTGAATTTTCGTCTTATATATATATTTTGTTATTTTCTTTAAAAAAACACGTTGTAGAAAATATCATATATAATTAAATGTGCGCCAAATGTAATCAAATATTTCTAAAAAATTAATGTCTGACGATTCCTATTTTTTTCATAATACTTGTATGTGTATATGCTATATCTCTTGTAGTTACTATATAAAATATGAATTAATGACATCTTTAAAAAATTAGCTTATAATTTTCACTTTTTTATCTTTCATAATCGATATATTTAATTGGTCTTAATTTATTTACGCCTAGTCATCAAATACATATTCATAACTGGTTGCGGGTGGTGGAATTGCTCTAGGGCTAAAAGAACAGTGGAGTGGAACCACTCACAAGAAACAATACTGTTAAAATTAATAAAGTAACTGTTTTAATTTAACAAAGTAATTCCCAGTTCAATTGTTGTGTAAAATTTTCCCTGGTCATTTACAGCATTCTAATCATGCAAAGTAAATTATATTAATTAATAATACCTAACCAGAGATGTACACATTCACAATTTAGGCAAAAACACCCTAATTAAAACACTGTTTTTTTAGGATAATTAATTTCACTATAGTTTCGATTTCTCAGTGTTCAATAAAATGACAAATTGTTAATATAAATTTAAATTAGTGTTATAAATAGCGTTTTAAACTGTATTAGTTTTACAACTTTCTCCATTCACTAGGTGTTAATACTAGATTTAGTTGTTTCTTTTTTACATGTTAAAAAATGTAAGAGAAATCAAGCCATATACAATATATCACTTTTTTATTACGTATGTATTGATAGCCAAACGGATAGACAATGGTCTGCTTTTGGATGTTAAATGTTGACGTGCTATATAGCAATATTTTTCTTTACACGAGTTAAAATTCAGAAATCACAAAATTTCATATATTTAATTAACTTATTCTTTTAAATAACATAAATATCAAAATGTGCTAAAATTATATACAAATTAATTAATATAAATTAATTATTGTGTTTTTCTTTTATACCAAAAGTATCTGTTTTTCCAGAGAGACTTGCAATTCCCCCAACACTTTTAAGTTATAAAAAATCTATAGAATTCAAATGCAATCACCTAAATTACATTATATGTATATACATACATTTCAAAATTTAAACGCAGCATACATGTATTTAATTTCCAAGCAATATTTTAATGGAACAATGGTTATTACATTTATACAATGTGGGTAAGGATAACAAACGTTCCACAGCAGGACACATTATAGCAATATCTTTTAAACATGAGATGCGCAAGTCACGGGATATTCAACAACTGGCGTTAGTCCAAGCAGATAAAGGGGGAAAAGAAGAAATAGATCTAAGTGCCTTCTGTCTAAAATATACGTCTTTTTCTTTTTCAAATCTACTAAGAAGGTGCCTCTTACTATGTGACAATTATGTGAACCAATTCATGTCGTATATTTTCTAGTTACTATCACAAAACACATCATTTACAAACTTTCTTTAAAGAAAATGAATTAAAAATGAAGCACTGCAGAATATATCATTATTAAAACTATATTAAATACGTATGACGCATCTATTACTGTTGCTCTGAGATCACACTGACATCACAACGCATGCGTGCAACTAACCAATCAGATCATTATATTTGTCTCAGAATTATAATTACCTCTCAACTATCAAAATGTCAACCAATGTTTGTGAACATGTGCAGGGATGGAAAGATAATAATTTATTTAAAACTTTTCATTTGTCACATAAATGATTTGCCTTGATCACATTTATATCATTATAAGGGCTATTTGCGAGTTAGAACGATATTGTCGTGATATCACATCAACAACAGTTACGATTTGTTGGCAGTTAACAAGTGTTTTTAATCTACATTAAGTTCCAATTTAGAATAATTCTTAGAGACACTGAAAAAGAGGCGGCTAAAACAGAAATTTATGATAAATCTATATTTCTAAGATAGGTTGAACAGAATATTGATTTGTAGAAAAAGTTAGGATCAAGATTGAAAAACGTAAGTTTGCATTTTAATTTATTTTTTAATAAGTTACAATCGTAAAAACATGTTGAATGTATGTTTAACACATTATACTTACAGGTTTGTGCAGTGGTTTAGTGTCAATATAGTTTAATGCATTCAAATTAATTTAAGATGCGAGTATTTAAATTGTGCTATGCTTCAATTTAAAATGTTTTAACAAATGACTGTGTAGCGTTTGCAAGACAAGTACTGTGTGAAATTGATACCTGCACTAATTAGCAAACTGTAAAATACATTTTAGCGGGGCCCTATCTAGAATACCATTTTACGAAAAAAGGGACCAAAGGAATTTTTAAAAGATAGTTTTTAATAAAAGATTTTTCGTAAATATATGAAAAAGCATATCAAATGAAACGTAACGGTGTCGGTAAAAAGATCGTCTATTTGCACATTTTAGCAATGTTCAATTTTTTTATATACATTAAACTATTAACGTAAAAATTACTTTAATATAATCATACTTTTTAAAATAATGTTTTGACTGGCTAAACAAAACGTATCCCTACTTTTTTTTCCCTAATTCGTCAGAGCGGCTGTGCTTGTTATAGTAACATCGTGTAAACTGGTGTAGTACAAAATGTGAGTAGGAGTCTATAAGACAGGCAAGTCTTATTTAAGTTTCCTACATAACTGTAATTAATGCTTCACAATTAGATGGCACAAAAGAACGGGTATTTAAACCCATATGGTTGCGTCTAACTGTTGTATAACTCTGATGATAGCAGTACTTTTTCACACCTGTATTTAAATCTAAAATGTGTTATATAATTTTTTTCCCATTCGATACTATTAAACACTTACTATTAAATAAACAATGGCGAAATATGAAATATGAAATATGAGTGCTTACAAAAGCGAACGGTATTTCGGAAGGTCTGACCGGTTTAACGAGGCGTTTTACCCGGAATTGACTATATAGGTACTTGCTTTACATAAAATCTGTTTTAGGTAACAAATTCTTTAATAGAAATGCAAATATATGTTTAATTAACATTGTGCCTAATAGTACATGCAGGTACGTCGCTATTTCTTGAATAAATTTGAGTACGGTTAACTTTTGTGCCAGGATATTTTTATGCATATCATATTGTATCACTACAACATGTTTTATCAGCAACTCCAACCTTAGACAGAAAAAAACTTTCGCCATTGGTAGTACCTGGCTCTAGTATATTATATAAAGGAACGTGGGACTCTATAAGAGTGACAAGCACTATACCGTCTGAAGTGACAACTGGGCTCAAATATAAAACTTAGTTTTCAAAGTGTTAACGACTTATGAGAATGAAATGTAATGAACTAAGAAAATTATTTCCAGCGAGTGCCTGTGCAATTTTACTCCATTTTACCCAAGCACATCCACTACTAGTACACAAAGAATTACATATTTCAGTTACAGATACTATATGACGTTTTATTGTATCCAGGTATTGTGTATACATTTGCATAAAAGATGTATTATTCACAAGTTTGCGCTACATTAATACACTATCGGTTTAATTAGTGTTTAAGCTGAAATATGCTTTAGAAATTTTTCTGTAAATAATTACAGATGAACAATAGATTAAGCGGTATAACAGTTTAACTATTCTAAATTATAAATGAGACACCGCTACATTAAGTCAAGCGCACCTGGTGTTCGGCTTTTCGCTTTCATAACTTAACTTGATCACAAGGGTTTACTTTCGCATTTGAAAAAAGAAAAATCGTTTTGTCTGTTATTTTAGAAATAGTTACTTCTCTTAGCAAAATCATATTTGTTCACTCTCTAAAGAAAGCTGCGCTATAAAAGCAGAAGACCTGGGCAGAAGACCCGGCCAGACTCTCTTTACCTTTCCTAACCAAAGCCACCAATTCACTTTTCTCTGAAATTTGGATGTTTCCATTTATGCATTTGGTTTTTAGTACATATGTACATATTTTTGGCCTTATCAGTGTTTTAGATTGTTAATTAGCTTTCATAACATGAACTTTTCATTAGCTAAACTAGACTAAGAAAGCTTGAAGGGAAGCTGATAATGTCATGTAGTTGACTAACTGAGAATACGGCTATAATACTATATGTATACCCTTTCAAATATTGCTATATTATTATTATTATTAACATTTTACCTATAATACATATCGGGTGAATGTCCATTTGCTAGTTTAATTAGAAAAAAATCACATATATTGTGCACAAACTGTAAATATAATAAGGTAAAACAAAACATTTTTTGGTATTGTTTTCATTTGTATCTTTCAACACGAGTATAAATAAATGTAAGGTTTCCCCATAAAGAAGAATATTTCCATTTATTTTTGTAAAAATATTCTACTGTGTTTCTTTGAAATATTTTTCTTACAGTAGTTTTTCGCGCAGTTGTATCTGTTTAAACTTCTTTCAAATCCCAACTGGACAAAAGACATGCAACATTTTCATTAGTATTCAAATATATATGTAACAACTATAATTACACCTACGAAATTGATTATTTCTCTTCGTTTTATACATCTTATTTATAAGTGTAATCTTGTGTTATTACATCAAAATTAATCCAAACTCAATTTTATTCTGAGTCAACCAAACTTAATTTTAGCTGTATTTAAAGCAGTGCATGTTTATGATTATATTTGAGATAAGCATACAATTGATTTTCTCATCCATCTCAGTGGTAACAGTAACATATTGTCTTCTAGTAAAAGAAATTCTTGGTGGAAAATTCTGTTCAGTCAAGAAACAATTATCGTGTTTCATGCCTACTCCTGGTTTTTCGTGCAGGTTTTTCCAGACAATTTTTGTACTCTATTTAACTAGAGATTATCAGACTGAATTTACAGGAAACGTGAGAAAAATGTGGGTTTTGGACGGTAGCTTGGAAAGATTGCCGACAATTTTTTAATTACAATGATAATTACAAATTGTGATTTAAATTTGTTCAAAATGAAATCCATTCAAATAGAAAAAAACTTATCATGAGAGCCTAGAAGTAAGAAAGCAAACGATTTAGAAAAAAATGTCATTATTACATTACATGTAGTACGTAATATTTTCAAAGAGAAATTTTTTAACCAAACTTTTGCATTAGGAATGTAAAACACGTTTGCTTATAGAAATATATAACGGACCTTAATTTGAGTATTTATTTGATGTAATTCACTTAGCAGACACGTTTAGTTAAATCAAAGCTACAGTGCATTACTTTAATCAAGGAATGTGCATGTTATTTCTCGCAAATTAGGAATTATGGTAACACTGTTCTTAAATCTGTTATAAGCTGGGTTGTTAATATATATCTAATTACATTAACAGAGCGGTGAAGACATTTTTAAGAAGCTTTCGCATAACATGCATGTTTGCTGATTAAAGGTTTTGAAATATTTATTCTTATATTGCTTAATTTTTTTTGGCCTTGAATAATGTTTAGAAACGTGAAAATAGCATTAGCTCTGGGGAACGCGCTATGATTTTTGAAATACGTTGCGCTTGCCGTCGCTTTCCCACTATTTCAAAAATTTGTTCCATAATACAAAAAAGAAAACTTAATGAGAATTAATGAGGATATAAATGCGACACAAACAAAGCTGCTTACAGCTAAAATACTTTCAAATTCATAAGAATTATTACGGATCTATGAACACTTCGAAATAGTTTTAAGGCAAATGTAATGATTAAGTCTTATTAGTTATAATACACATAATCAAAATAAATGATCAAGGCCACCCAAGGAGACAACAGAACTCACAATTTTATTTTACATAAGTAAACAAATGCCATTTAATTTTTATTTTGTATGCATACAGTGCAATATTCCAAATTAAATTCTGTTTTTTTTTTTGAATTATCAGAATAATACGTATGAACTTTAATTTGGATTCATTAATGCTGCCTGTATAGCCAGTAGCAGCTTATAAATAGTGTTTACAATTTAATTGTGCTGTTTTAATGATATACAAAATTAGGAATAAACCACATTTTTTTTATTAAAATTTACATTCATATATTCGTAAATTCTTAAATTCACATACCCACACATACTATTAAAAAACTTCATAGATTGTATCTTTAATCACTTATACATCTAATCAAACTTGGTTATCACTTGCAGTTATGTAAAAATGTTTCATAACTAGATAGTTTTAATAATTTTCCGGAATTTAATTTTTGTGCCTGTAACTATAAGGAACGAATTCATGACTTGTTTCTTTATTGTACTATAATGTAGCTATTTAAAAATACCCCTTCCACTGTTAACAAGGAAAGAGGATGATCATGAGTGTACAATATTTGTTGTAATCACGGTTTCTTAATCACCTTAAGAAGTAATCAAGGTTTTTTAAGATTTAAGATCAAATAGAAAATTCATCAGCTAAAAGCGACGAATGGTGATTAAACTACGTACTTCAATTATTTAAAAAAAAAGAAATTAAAATTTATGATTAGGATGACGTGCAAGTCACATTTCTAATTTATTAAATCCTTTCGTAACACGGTAGAAGTGATATTTCTAGAACTTTTAAAGTGTACTTACTTTGATACATAACGAATTTTTCTATCTTTTACGATAATTGAAGTAATAAATTAAACTGACGTCAAATGCGAAAATATAGAAACTAAACGTTAATAAAATACTTTCAAAAATTTACAAATTTCTATAAAAACTTTTTTTTAATAAAGTAACATATCACACAATTGAATTAAATAGTAGTTGCTCGATAATATTTTAAAATAAATTATTTCCAAAAATTGGCAATAATATAGCGCACTGTTGCAAAAAACAATATAAAATATAAATATTAAATAGTTTATGCATTATAGGTAGTTTAAAAATAAAATGATGTACAAAGCATGTTTTTAAAATTAGAATTATTCGCTTCATAAATTATATTGAAAGGCAGTTTTGTCATGAAAGTGATCAAAACAAAAAACATTCCCATGAGTGTGTGAACATAGTGTATTCCGCTAAAAGATGCAATAGAGACAGCTTAAAATTAAATAATGCATACACATCTTCGAATTAAACGACTTGAATTTAATGTAACATTAACTGTATTAAATGCAAAGGCGTATGTAAATAGTTAATTCAATTAGACATCATTTCTTAAAAGATAAGTTGTCAGCACCTGTATTGTCTCTAAAAACCACGATAAAAAATAGATTGTTCCCATATTCTGTGTGATTTTGCAGTAAAGTCAAATAAGTTTTACAAGTAGTTTAATGCATACAAAAAGTATAAAGAAACAGAAAAAAGCTCTGTTCATTTATTCAAATATCATGAATTCTTTTGGACATTTCTCTTAACCTTTTGCTATTTTTGAATACGCCTATCACTTACAGGCACTTTAATTTAATAATGCAAAAATGTATAAAAAATGCATCATAATTATTAAAGAAAAACAGCGCACAGGTGCTGAAACTGCTTAAGTAACTTCTGATTACAAACTTTAATAATTAGCAGACAATTAAGGATAAAAATAGTTAGATTAAAGCGTTTAACAAGCATCTTATTCATTATCATACATTTATACATGTATATGCAAACTCGCTATTAGCGGCAGTAAGTGCTTATTTTTTGATATGATCTGTACCGAATGCACATTAAGATATTATTCACGTTTTGTCATAACGCGACGTTTTAAAAAAAAACACTGTCGACTAAATGTACATGTACATGATGACGCGAAATCTCGGTTACGAATGTAAGAAATATCCCTTTGCCGGACTTTACCAAACGATGACAGCTAGACACGATTTTGTTAGAATTCAGGAAACTAAAGAAGTTACACAATCACATAAGCAACACATATCAAAAAGAATTAAAATGGTTTCACGAATCTTTTCTATATTTTTTCAGTAAAATGGACCTGTCACCTAACTCAAGCCATTCTCCATGCGCAAGTCCCGATAGTGAGAAGCAGACGATCCAATCAAATTCTTCTCGTCAAAACCAAGTGGGAAGTGTTCTTCTTGAGGGGGTGCCAATTGTCTCGCTTATTATCGATGGTTCAGATAGGCTATGCTTAGCTCAAATTTCAAACACTTTATTGAAGCATTTTAGCTACAATGAGATCCATAATAGACGAGTAGCCTTGGGAATAACGTGCGTTCAGTGCACCCCAGTGCAATTAGAAATCCTACGTCGCGCAGGGGCAATGCCCATTTCTTCTCGACGATGTGGTATGATTACAAAACGAGAAGCTGAACGCTTAGTGAAATCTTTTCTAGAAGACAACCTACCTCCTAAACTACCGGACAATTTTGCTTTTGATGTATACCACAAGTGTGGCTGGGGAAGTCAAGGGAAGTTCATGCCTTCAAGATACAACAGCTCTCGAGCAAAGTGCATCAAATGTAATTTTTGTAATTTATACTATTCGCCGAATAAATTTATTTTTCACTGTCATCGTACGCCCGTTGCAACCTACAACCATCCAGACGCTGCAAACTTTAACTCCTGGAGACGTCATTTACTTCTTTGCAACGAAGACCAAAGTGAGAATTTGGAACACGCTTGGGAGGATGTAAAAGCAATGTTCAACGGCGGAAGTAGAAAACGAATCTTATCCCAATCAAAGGGGACTTCGAGAGATGACTATTCACCAAGCGAAAAGAGACCAAGTCTTGAAATGGATTTGAACGTCCCATCATTAGGTTGCCCGACTCATCCTTATCCCATGTTGCCGGTAGCTTCTACGGCTAGAAATTTTACAGGAATCTTCCCACGTCAATCAGCTCACCCAGCTTTTCATATGATACCTACTTTACCTACTGAGCAAATGTCACCAACAACGCCTGCTTCAATGATGATGGATGTGCTGAAGGGAAAATATCCTTCTATGTTTCCAACATATGGGAACTTTTGGGGCGCTGGATTTCCGTTTCCCGGCTCACTACCAACAGAAAAAAACAGTACGAGTAAAATGGACGTAGAGCAGTTATACAAAGGAAAGGCTTTGTATTACAACCTCAAAAAGGCAACTCAAGCTGTTCCAGATGAGGTACTCAATAAAGGCAACAAATCAAAGAAAATGACAGATGGAAGTATTGAAACTGACGCGCCTTATTTCTCAGCATTTCGGCCAGTCGGAGGTAGAGATGGTGCAGTTGATGTCTCAACAATTCAAAACAAAACGAGAGTTGATGATTCCAGAGAAGAAGAGAATGCATTCAGCCAAAACAATGACGAAAGTGACATCAATGTGACGTCCGATGAAGAGTTCGATGATGATGACGAAGACGACGACGATGATGATGTCGAAAATCTTGACATCTCTGGAAAGGAAACCATGACATCTTGCTCTATCAATACTGACAAACATTCTGAACCAAATAAGGTATGTGAAAATATTTGTTTTCTGTGTTGAGTGTATAGCGAAAAGTTAAAGAAATAAATAGCGCCCCAACTGTGTATGAAATCTGTCTGTGAAATAAAAACTGTTTATTGCTATTGAAAATTAGTTGACTACACGTGTATACAGTTAAAATCAATTAAAATTAGTTATAGAAATAATAGATGATGCAAACCTTGGGTTAAAGGTTTATTATTCAGGTATATGCAACAACTTGAATTTACAATGACAACTCTTCAATCTTTAAACTAGGATTTATATCAAAAGTATTGGCATATGACACACTGTTTATTATCAAGAAAATTACTGTTACTAACTTTAATAGTGTGTAAAGAGTATTTAGAATATTTAATTAGACAGATATCTTCTTAAATAACTTATAACTTAAGATATTACCGTAATTTTGATACAGAATTTCTTGTTTCTAAAACTCAGTCATAGAACAGTTGGACCCTCTTATTGCGTACTATGTTGGTTATATTTCCATGATCTGTCCATGAAGAGTGCAGAAAAAAAATAATACTATTACAAGTTTGGCAATATCTACACCTTGTATCAAATATGGAAGCCTGCTGTAAATATTGAAATATTTAGTGTACATTAATGCATATGATGTTATAATTTATTTACCACAGTCTTTTGTAAAAGTTAATAACCTGTATACAGATAGATGTCACAGAATTTTTGATTGAGTGAATAGCAATTATATTTAATTAGTAATACAAATCTCAATAGAAAACGGTATTTTCAATCAAATTTATACACACCTTTTAGTTAGGGATAATTGTAGACATAAAAGAGCGTGTCTTTTATACCTGAACATGCTATACAGTATAATAAAAACAAATACACATTCACACCTGTATACTTTTTATGTATAAAAAGAACAATGTAGTCACTTTTGAAACAAGTCATTGTGTCTGCAACGTTTCCATCCAAGTAAGTGGTAAGTCAGAAATAAGTAGATATAAAATGCGTGCCTTTAGAACAGGAAATGCTACAGTATATAATAAAAATATTAATCTAGTTATATATATATATGAATATACATGTACATTGTAAACACATAGAAGCAAACATCGCCTTTGTAGGCCTTTTGCTAATTTTTTTAGAATTTTATTTCAACCCTTTGTTGTAAATGTTTAGTCTGGACGGAGGCATTTTGGCAACTATCATATTTATCATTATTTTTTACCAGAGTTTCCAGATTGTAATTTTCGTAGTGAATACTGTGAAAATTTGTATTCATATATAACAAATAAATTTAACGATATAAACCAGAATGTTTATTTATTTACTTGTTGTATTTTCAGAATTTAATAGAGAAAAACCAAGACAAGATTCAAGCTGGTAAGCATTACTACCGTACACTTATAAATAGTAACAAGTCCTGCTTATAGTATACCGTCTTCACACAACCAGACCGATGTAAACTTATTTCCGTCCAACGCTCTATCAAAACCTCGTTTTCGTCTACATCTACCTTTCATCAAAGCTCATACTGAGCAATAAACGACACAATAATACTATTCACCTACGGTTTCAGTCAGATGTACCGTAAGTGAATAGAGTGTATAAGGGACTCTGCAGACGCTTACCATCATGCACCTCCCATGATGCATTTGTATTTCTTCTTTAAAAAGCAAAAAATCATATATTTGTGAACATATTATTCAACCGTTCTATGCATGATTCATCGTGACCACAACGTCCGTCTCCAGTGAATTTAGGTAAACAGACTGATATAACAAGTAATTAATTATCAAGTAATTAATTAAGTTAGAGAGATAATAAAGGATTGCATTGGTTTGGGGAAATATATGATTAATACAGCAAATAGGTTTAATTTTATACAAAAATATAACTCGTAAAACCACCAGATCAGCCTTGTTGTTGGCTTATTGTAATTCTGTTGGACATTTATTAATTTCATATTTTAAAATTATCGAAGTAATGCTTAGCTGTATTCCGATTAAAATCACAAAGTTAATCTTCGCTCCCGTTACTTATTTGCTACTTTTTTAACGAACAAACTAGCAGATAAGTAACAAGAGGCAAAATTAACTTCGGATTTTAATCAGTATTGTATGACTCGACTGCTGAAGATTTCAAAGTATATAACTATATAAATAAACAATTATGAAGCATTGCAGTAAGCAAACAAGGCGTCTATATATACAGACAAACACGTTCCTGCATCTGAATTTTTAAAGTTCCCCTTCATCAACCCGCTTCATCATCAGAATCACCTTGGAAAGCGTTTTTGAATCTTGTCAAGTCTTGGACAGATGCGTTTCGATATTTGCGTAATTGTTTAAATTCAGCTTTATTTTTTTCTATTTTAAAATGAATATCAACATGCCGGGCTAGTTGCTAAGAGTAATCTTACTGGAATCATAATTACTTGTTTGATTAATTCATAAGATTAAAGCACATTTTAAGAAAGAAAATAAGTAAATTCTAAATTTAGAACATGCAAGCTAGCAAAGACGCGTGAATTCCAAATAGGTACAGATACCTTTACAACGTGACATGTACTGCATGTTTAAACATCGCTGTCTGTACATCAGGAAGTTAATTGTTTGCTGTGTCCAGTATTCCTTAAACTTTTAGTTAGTAATATCAAAGGTTATTATGGATGAGGTATATGCATATTTAATAAATTTTCATTAAAATCTGTGTTTAATCCAGTCTATTCTATAGATTGAACAATAAGTGAAATGTCAAATAACTTGTTTTAATCACTGTAATAATTTAAGGGTTCATTCCCATACCCAAATGATTACTCTCTGTCTGTCACCAAACTGGTTTCTAATACCCTATGGACGCTTAATAAAATAGAAACATACTTGTAACATTTTAATCAAAGTGTTATTGAAAGAACTGTAAATGAATTGAAAGAGAGTTTGGTATATCTAATGTTCATCACGTACATAGTGAATAAGCACCGAGTAAAAGGCACGCACCTACTTGTATACATAGTTATAGAACTAGCTAAATTATTAGATCAATAATTTTTCTTATTCGTTTTAATTTTTACAACGAACCTGCTAAGCCATATAGTAATACAGGATGTCGTTTTGATCCAATAGGTGGGACACCAACAAATTAAAAGTCATCAATCAAATACATAAAACGGTTATCTTAGAAATGCTTTCTTTAGGCCGATGAATCCCTAGCTATTTGCTTCTTTGATGCGCAATGTATGAATGGCGTTCACAGCATATTGAGTTAACTTTACCCCCAACAATGTTCTTAATTACCATAAATTTAAAAGTAAGAGGCAGCTCTCGATAGACTGTAATATGATAACAACGTACCAAGCTCTAGTTATTTCTGCGGACAAGGTACCTTGAACACGTGGGTTTATATATTAGTTATTTGTAACAATCATGTTATATATTATATATCTTCATGAAATATTCATTCTTATTCTTATTCATATAGAATGTCAAGAACCTTTTCAGTATTATACGCTTCAGCGATTTTATTTCTCATTTTATATTAAATAAGCATTGTTTAGCTTAAATAATAATCATCATAAAGAGAGATTGTTTATCGTCTGTTAATCTTCAATAAAACCCATCAAATATTCATGGTGATGTCAGCTTTTCATAATCCTTTGTCGCCGAATAGCCACTAGAATTTATTTGCTGTAATATCAGTTTTATAATTTTAAAACTTCCAGTGGAAACAAAATATGGCGTTGTGCGTTGTGCATGCTTATATTCTTTTACCTTCCCCCTCTCTACTTCACATACAGATGCATGTTAACTGTACGAAATCAATCTGACTCAGTATACCTGCTTTATTCAAATAACACCATTTTGTAGACCATCTAGCATATTTCTACAAACTATTTAGTATGAAGCTCAGCAAACATTTTTATTCGGTCACAAGTCGTAATAATGCCTACACAGGATTGAACACACTTTTTTTAATTAGCAATAGACCTAGATGATTAAAGCACACTTGGTGGACATTTTGGAATCAGAATAAAATAATAGTTTCACCTGCCTAAGTAATTCAATCAATTTTCAATTCAAAACTATAATATAAAATTGTATTTTCTTATAGTTTGTGAAGTAATATCAATGGCCATAGCACACACATTAAGAAAAAGCTAGACCATAAGAAGAAGCATGTTTTGCAATTAGAGGAGATTTTTCTTTTAATTCCATCTGGGTTTTTTCATTGGTTTATGTAATTTATATTTTAATTCAAATATAATATATTAAATTTCATGTTTTTTAGACCACATTCAAAAAGAGTTATCTCGACTTATGGAAGTTCGTAAACAGATGGAGGAACAATATTTGAAAATTCAAGGTAACACTTCAAAATCTGCTACTAGAGACGTTCTTCAGTTAATTTGAAACTTAGTTTGACTGCGAAATAATTCACAATTAAACAAATATAATACAAAGAATGAGGAAAACAGCCTTGTACGAACTATTCACGTATAAACGATTTGCTAGAAATTACGATATCTGCTATTGGACCTGAAATATGTGAAGATAACGTCAAATCTCGAAAATAAAAGTACCAGCCTATTTCCTATAATACTCGTATTCTTCATTTCATTTAATTTTGCACACAAAATTAATTGCAAAAGATACTCATAGGAACACCGTTATGAGGTGAACATAATTTTCAACAAGAATTTATACAAAAAGCTAGTTTACTCGCGCTATAAATTAAAACGTTTTTATTCACGCATCTTTCATTATTTATTCGCAGCGTCATTATCAGTAGAACAATACAAAGGGAATTCCGCCAGGAGTAGAGAGCAAGAAAATAATAAACAAAAAATAGAAACACAACTCGAAGGTAATTTTTTATATATTATATAAACGAAACTATGACATTATCTAGTCTTTATATAAAATTACACTTTTCGTATTTTAAAACAGTAGTCGTGTTTATATGAATCGGTTAAAAAGCATTTCTGTAATATTAAAGCAATTTAAAGTCAATAACCAAACAATAACATTGTGTGTGAAAATGAACGTGTGGACTTATTTAGCTATAAATAAATATACTAATTTTGTTTCTCTTATTTCAGAGGCACAATCAGTTATGCTAGATTTTACTAAGAAAATGAAAGAAATTCGTAAAACAGTCGATATCTTAAAAGAATAGACGTTTAAGTAATCGCGTTTAACACTTTGGAGGGATCACACCGTCCCGTGCAGATGAAAAAACGTGAGATCATAATGAAAGAATGACTATATATGGTGGTAATATGATCCCGCAGGGGACTAGCTGTCTGGGAATACAAACTACATTGTTAATTACAGTACGGAAAATTCACGTTCTTGCTCATGTTCGACAAATAAGGCTAAGGTAGCACACAATTAACAGTACGAAGTCCCATGGCAACGCAATGTTAAATGAACGCCGGGAATGAACGATTAATTTCAAATATATTTGTTAAAAAAACGAAATGCTGAGCGCCAATTTCTCTCTCGGTCAACTTGCATCACACATATATGTTAGGAAATCCGATCCATTTACCCCCCCCCAACAGCCGTACAGATTTCGAGATATTTGCCAAAAATTGAACCCCCTTGGAGAGATCGGAACCTGGAGTTATTTGAACTTTACCTCTCGCCGGTACGCGAACTGATACGAGGTCATGTGATGCGCCCAGAGATTTTCGTTAATTTCACAAGCCGTGTTTTTGAACAAGAATGATAGCTGTTGCTTGTGAAATTAACGAAAATCTCTGGGCGCATCACATGACCTCGTATC
>JAOXYB010075277.1:0-23542 GCA_028565635.1 Phoronis ovalis
TAAATATATTATCAGTACAGGGTGATAGTAACTATGACGGCCAGTAGGGCTGAAATTTACCAACTTATACTTGAACCATCAGATTGTGTGGGTATTATATTCTCCTTGTATAAAAACAAGATAAATTTTTTTTCAACCGGTAAATCACATAAATCACAGTGCGTTTGGTTTGTAAATATTTATATAAAAGTACCTTCATTACAAAGTCTTCTAAAGTCTTTTGTAACCCAGTGACGATCGCCTCTGACTGACCAACAGCTTGCGGACATTTCTATCTCCATATAGGAAAATTCTTTTTTGTAACCCTAACATATATTAAAGTAATCGCACACAGTTACCACAGTGTTATATGACTGCACAATGCATGTACCTAGAACTAAAACGTCTTAATAATTGTCTAAATTTTTGGAGTGTTTTTTTTACCAGATAAATAGTAAGATTGTGTTTGAAACCATGTGAAACTTTTGCATTGAATTACGTAATATTACGTCATGATTTTCTCTTCTCCACTGCCTAGTACACATCTGTACTTTATCTGACCACTTTTATTATCCAACCTCCTGTTCATCATTTACTATGCTCCAATGTGCCACATATATTAAGCAGTGTTGCACTTACCTCCATAACATCAACAGCGAGCGGTAAAGGGATTAATCGATACACTAGACTATAACATGTAAGAAATCTTTAAACTTTCTCAGACACGTCAGTTAGTAGCAAAGTAATATGCGTACAAAAGTTCTTTCTATGTCATGCCTATATACTATGCGTTTCATGCAACAATAGCGCTGATTATTTCAGTTATTTGCTATTACGGTACAGTATATAACATATTCAATAATAAATTTGTTTACGTAGCTCAAATTCATAAAATTTACATAGTTACGTTACAATAAAAGGACAATGGCATAAATCAATAAAATTTGAGCATGTACCTTACAATATTATTGAAAAAACTCAGTAGTATAATACAAAACGTAGTGCATCAGATTACACGACAAATCAGGCAAATAAATTAAGTTACAAACTAAATAGTATATAACTATGTTTTGTTAGGTTTAGTTAGGTTCTTGTGTGTTTTTTTCCTGTACTGTTTCATCTGTACGAAAGACCGGCCGGTATTTAGGCATCTCAGAGTGGTCCGTGTGGTCATCTAAAAATTTAGTGTCTTACATCCCGGGATTATGTTTTTCCTATACGATAGTTCAACAGTTAAAGAATTATATATTTTCATAACGTACCTTGTCTGAACTATATGTTACTTGCGCGGGTATATATATATAATTTCTATGTGTGATAAGTCTTCAGATATAAGGACACAATTAATTTTCCTATCCACTTCAATGGTACTAAATCTTTTTATAATATCTTGCCTGATGTTTCGATCAATTTTTTTCCAGTCACAAATCAAGATAATTGTGTCTCTAGCCTACAATTAATTTTTCAAACTCTTTATCTTTAGTACATTATAGGTCATCTGGTGAACATTGCCAAAGCACTTTGTTTTGACCAAAAAGTGTTAGTTTTTTTCCTTGTTCTTGCTTAGGGTCAATTTTTGGTGATGAAAGTCTTGTTTAGGAGGTGATTACTTACGGGGAAGTCCAGTAGCGTTTTAGGTGTGATTCAGGGCGGAATTTTTTTTCGGCAGCAACAAAAACTGTTACTCTATTGTTTGGCATACCGATACTGTATTATATATATTATTTCTAGCTGTGGCAGATAAGTATCCAAATAATTGAAAATTTCCAGATAAAATTGCGACATAAATATTTTAAAATATTTTGCTTTAATTTTTTCGAAGAAGCTCATCAGGAAAAGTCATGAGAGAGTACGTGATATGCCTGATTTAAAGAGTACTCGTGTCTAATGTACATCTTATTTCGTCAAACAATGAAGCGTAACTTGGTAAATTTATTCAGTAATAAACTTCAGTAATATTAAACTTGATGATCCAATGAAAATTTATCAAGTCCCGATTTAAGTCTTATGTCTTCAGTCGACCCAGGCAGTAATGAAGTTTTTGATGTTGTACTCAAGACCACCTGGTGTCAGTTTCGAAAATAACAAGCAGTGAGTAGTAGGTAGATGGACTTGCTTATAAGTTTTTGTGGATTTTATATTTTTACATTAATATTTTTAATTAATAAGATGTGTCTTACCGGTAATTTCCCCGCTAAAAAAATGTTTCTTTCACTGGATTGAGAGATTTCTCTATATATATAGGTAGTCTATATGATGGGAATACAAGAAGGTGAATCAATAAAGAAACCATTTTTTGCTGAGGCGTTGTTTTATGTACAGCACAACATGCATACATCACAGCAATACAAATAAGTAATCAGCATTAATAAAAATAATTTAAAAACTCCTAATTCTAGAAAGTCAGAAGCCAAGACTACCCGGAAAATCGCATCAGCTTTCAATAGAAACAGTATTTAAATATTTCTTTTGCACCAGATTGACTCACTTTAAAAAAATCATGAAATAGTAATGAAACAAATAGGAAAAAAGAAACACATATTCTATAATTATCCAGTAATTGATTCACATTTTATACTTTGAGAAGAACTTTGGATAGTTGAATTAAAAAGACAGACTAATAAAAGTTTACATTTTTGGAAAGGTACTAGTATAAGATTATGAAAAGTTATATTACTTAGCTTGTCTTTCACATGATTATATAATCAACAAGGAAACCATTTTGGGTGAAAATACACCTTTTTCAAAACACAAATAATATTCTGCGAGTTGAATTTTGAAGGGTTATAACTTTTCATAAAGCAAAATATTAAAAATCTGAGACACTGACTTAGAAATCTTTGGATAAGTTTTAGCTTTGTAACTAACTACAGGGGTGTAAAGGTTTAGCTTATTCAAAATTTTTGTTTATAAAAAAAATGTTTTTACTCAACATGATCCGTTGGCTGATTACATAATCGTGTGTCAGACAGGAAAAATAAATTTTCATAGCCTTCAAGTTACTATTTTCCAAAAATGTATACTTTCCTATATTATCTGTTCATTTAACTGTTCAAAATTTAACAAGATGTTTATAGCTCCAATAAGTTGTGCCGAATGGCACTCGCCACCTTTTAAAAATACCTTATACCGCTTGCTTACAACACACTAATCTACATTTTTAATAAAACAACCTGTACACAATTTTAAAATATATGTAATTAAATCGTTTCCTTGTTTATCTAATATGTATAAAAAAAACAAATTACTTCTATAATCCAACTGCTCAGCTTTCTCAAATAAACCCAACGCATTTTTCATATAATATGATAAAAGTATTTCCTTGTAAAGTATTTGCTTGAGGCGAATTGCTGGAATTTATATACCGTGACGCCCACCACTTACTCCATTATGTTACTTTCTTTAATGGCTTGTCCCAGTCTAGTCCAAAAGATTTCTTTTTCTAGTTCTGACATATTGGCATGCCATTCTAAGTAAGTTTTGAGGCACATCATACCGCGTAAAACTCTTGGCATTTCTTCAATAGAAACTTCTTCAATAAAAATTAAAATTAAATTATTTTGTCCCTTTTCAAATAATCTATGACTGGAAATATGCATTTCATAATTACACCAAGTACTTCGTAAAAAGTCACGGGAAATTACAAAAATAGTTTTTTTTGCTGTTTTCAACACATCTAATAATTTCATCGATGATCGCTTGTCCAGGTACAAAGTCTTTTTCGTGCAGACATATTTTGAAGTCTTGGTTTGTTTCTAGCTCTACAAGAAGCTGGTATTAAGTTAACCCAAGCTGTGTTTGCGCTACAGTACGAAACAAAGGCATCGTAGTTATAATGTGTTTCATCGTGCAGTTCTCCATAAGTTCGGCGAATCTGTCTTAATACGAAACAAAAGTGACGTATATACCATCTGTAGCGGAATATAAAGTAAAGTAAAGCAGATACAACTAACACTGAACCAAGAACGGAAGCAGAGATTTCGATGATCAACTGACAGCTGTAGCAACATTCGTAGTCAGTAGGATAGTAATCTAAAACATGATTACCAAATTTAGTGGAAGGAGACTTGCAAGTGTAATTAAGATAACCCCATTCATTTTAGGTTTCGTGTCGTTGTGTATCCACTTAACAAAACTTAATAAAGCACACGTGCATGAAAATGAATTTTCGATGAGATTTATACGAAAATTGCTGTCATTTAAAAAGCCAATGCCTGCAAAAGTTTTATGTGGTTCAATTTGAGCCAAGCCATTGTGTGATAAATCCAAAAACTTTAAATTGTCTAAACCGCGAAATACTCCTGCTTCTAGACTTTCTAGCGAATTTCCACTGAGATTTAATTGTTGTAATGTCTTCATATTTGTAAAAGTTCTTTCGCTGATAACAGCGATATTGTTGAAGCTAAGATCCCAAACTGTTAAATTACGTAGATCATTTAAGGTTAGATTAATGATTTGAAGGTCATTAAACGATATATTTAATGTATGTAAGGAATACAGACCTTCAAAATCTTGATTCGTGATACTCAATAGCCTACTGTGACTTAAGTCTATAATTTTCAGGTTTGGAAACCACGAGGTAGTCGCATTTAATCCTTTCAACGCTGATGCACCTCTCATGTAAAGCTTTTCAAGTGATTTCAGGAATTGAAGCGTACCATTTTGGATTAAAGGCAATGGATTATATGATAAATCCAATACTTTTAGATTCTTTAAAAACTTTAAGTTATAGTCTGCTTCTGTTTGGTCTAGGGTCATGATATTATTATTAGCCGCAATTAAAGTGTCTAAGATGGGATAATTAAGACTACTGCGCCATATAGAAGGAAAACTGAATTCAAAGTTGTTGAAGCTCACGTCTAGAAATTTTAAATTAGGGGCTTCAATTTCATTAAGAAAAGAGCAGTAAAAGAAATTGCATCCGAGATCATTGCGTTGTAAGCTTAGTATCTGCAAATTTGGAAGGCTTGGGAAAAAGTCATCAGCAATTGTTTTTAAAGAACAACCACCGAGATACAACTCCTCCAATTGCGACAGAGGTTTAAAGATACTGCCATACAAAACTGGTTCAAATCCAAAATAGTTGCATGCAATGTCAGCACTTTAAGTTTTGTGTCTTTCAAATGCATGAATGTGCTATTTTGAAATCTATAAGCACGACTGGCACCTAAAATTTCTCCCACATCGGCTAGATATAATTCTCTTATAGAACTGTTTCGTAATCCATATAGTGTAGGTACTAAAACATTTGTAAAATATTTTGCCATCCAACTTTGTCCAAATATCAGCACTTCGAGCTTAGGCAGCATAGTAAATGCCTCTGGATGTACATTTAAAATAATCGGTTGTTGTCTAGTGATAACCACTTAAGATTACTCTCGTTTAATGGCGCAAAAAAATTCGCGGTAATGTTTTGTATTGGTGGAAAGATAGATAAGTCCAGCTTTTCTAAAGAAATCAAATTTCGCCAGGCATCTCCAAGCTTGTCTAGTAGTGTGCATTGCCCGTGACAATGCTCGAGGTCTGACAGTTCGAGTATCTTCAGCTTTGTCAAGTATTTAAGCTGCTCATTTGGAAATTGTCTCAACTCGTTAAAACTTAAAGATATCTTAGTAATGTTAGTTATAGCTTTGAAAATATTTTGCGGGAGATACGTTATGTAGTTGTATTTTAAATCCAAGATTTCTAACAGCGACAGTCCTCGAAATGCTCCTTCATCAAGAAAGTTTACTGTACTATTTTTTATGCTCAGATATTTCAGTGACTTTAGCGTAACAAAGGACTCATTTTCAATTGTTTCTATGAAATTACAGCCCAGTATTAATGTCTCAATATGTTGGAATTTTTCCTCAAAATGAGATATCTCTCTTAACTTTTGGTTTGAACAATCCAGATATCTCGTTTCATTGCATAAATAGCAAAATTTGTTTACCATCACGCGAACTTTTTTACAATCACTTTCGCAAACTGCTCCCATCAGAGCTGAGTAGATGCTAACTAGAACTGACAACACAAAGATGCTACACCCCATAACTGGTCCTAACTATATCAAATTTTAGTAAAGGTACTAACAACGTACTGAAATGTAATAACTAATGTCTGCTTGCATGCACCCAATCGAGCTTATACCACTTTTAAATTATTTTTCAAGCCAGCTCCTTAGAACTTGAAACTGTTCTCTAACTAGTTATATTATGTTGTTATCAACTACCTTGGTGTGAATTCTTATTTAAATTTTATGTTTCAGCGATGTCTTTTGCGGGGGGGATACTTCACCTTGTAGGAGTGTGTGGCCTGGCCCTAAAAAGCTGAATCCTCTTAACTATTTTTCATACCAAAAAACTGTTTGCTTAACTTTTTCTTACTAAAAAACCCAATTGCTACTTTGTGCGTGTTAGTAAAACATGTTTGCTAAAAATAAAGAATTTATTTCAGTCAAAAACCTGACCCACTTTGCTAATTGATAAAAAACAAATCACCTCTGCTAATTTGATCAAAACCGAATTCACTGGGATTGCACATCCCTATATAGCCGGAAACTTGACTACCCCCGGGCCTTTTACGGAAATTAGTTGCTCCCAGGCACCAGGTGAACTATGTGTTATTCATACATAAGAGATTGTAATAATAACAATAATATTTATCATAAAAAACTTCTCATCAAACTTATATTACATATTATTATAACCTGGTAATCAAAGGACTGTGTCATATTGTGTATAGAGGGGTGCATTTATGTTTTTTTATATATCCGGTTAATAATACACATTTCACACACACAATTATTTCACCCGAAATAGTAATGAAAGAAACGAAAATAAAAAAAAAATCTATAAATAAAATTCACAATACCTGTAGATATCCGAGTGTGTTTGGTATAATATAGCAGCATACATGAAATTTTAGATGAGGTCAACTATATTGAAATCTTTTGTACCCAAATAGATGTTTGTGATAAAAATGATGTAAAGAAATAAAATATAAAAGAACATTGTTTGATAAACTTAAGATTTTCCTTGTTGTTTTTAAAAACATTCGTCTTGGGATGTTTAGAAATGTATATTTGTGGTAATAAACATTTTGCTTAAATATTGTAGATATTAAAAATAGCCCGAAAATATGCAAATATTACATGTTCCCTTTTGATGTTCATCTATTCAAGGTGGCATTTGAAAACATGAAAATGGAATACATGCAATTGAAATATTCTTGCCTAAACCTCCTTAATGCACATGTATATAGTAACTAAATGCATGACTAGATTAGCATGTTTGTATGTGTCTAATAGTTACCTGTATGCTACGATACCATGCATATATAGAATTCATTCCGCGCAACATAATTTCAAAAAACGTTGCATGTCATATCGCATATACATGTATAAACATTGGGAATTATTTAATACTCATTATTCATAATTTTGTTACCTGAAATGTTTAGTTGAATTATTTTTTGGTAACATCAAAAATGCTGTAAAGTGTTTATATTTGAATGAACTAAAAATGAATGATACTTGCTTCTGGATAGACATACTTATTCATACAAGTGACGTCACAGAAGGCATATATTGCCTTTCGTTATCACTTAGGTAACACGTATTTTCCACTGAAATGATTGAGCTTGAGGAAATATTTTATGGCTGTTTTACTAAAAACGTAATGAATACATTGAGGTGTATACATACTTCAAATCGCAAACAAGAAAAAAACAGCGAAATTGCTACCAAATTCATGTAAAAATAGCCAATAATATTAATAACTGGTGTATAAAGAAAACATGAAAAAACAACGCTTAGTAATACACTGCCAGATATGTAAACCGGAGAATCAAATTTTGCTTAGTTTAAAGAAATAATGTTAGCGAATCGGCCATTTTCTATTACTAAAGATACATAAATTATAATATCTCTAGTAGTATCTGCATGTAATAATACTTGAATGTTTGCGACCCCGTGATACCGTTGTTTGTTACGTCATCAATAGTTAAAAAAAAGGAAATAGTATCACATACCTCTATACCACGGGGTCACACCTCGTTGCAAATAAAATATTGAGAGTCCATAGAGAACCTCCGCTGTATATGCCTGTTAATATTTTTAGATTAAACGAGGCCAGTTGTGAAGTTATGCTAAAGTTTGTCGGGGAGATTTAACAATTAAAGAGGCACCTTATGAAAAATCGAGCCACGGTATAGTTGAAGCTTATATTCGAGGCGAAAATTTTGTGTAAAACTAGTCTATCTTGTCTGTTGGACGCAATAAATTAAAAAACTCCCATTCAAATTCGCTGGGAGGATCTGTTAGGCGTCGCGTTCCAATGCTTGGATGAAGATAAAAAAATGCATTTTTTCCATTTCTAGTTATATAGTATGATGCAAACGTGTGCTAAATTTCCAGTCTATTGGACTAACTGTTTTGGTTGGAGTAAATTATTACAAAATTATTTAATTTATTAATCGCTTATTATGATAAAAGAACAGCAACATTGTGACATTTATTTTGACAGACATTTTATTACAGGATACGCATTTTGCGTCAAACAGTTAATGACGTCAGAGGAGTTTATGCTTCAGGCACCTTGCAAAATGGATAGTAAAAATGTGTCTAAAAACCAAAGCCAGTCATCGTCACAAGCTGTTATCGACGACATCTTCTATCCAGGAGCAAGGAATGTGTATTCAGAAGAGCTGTCACAAGTACGACAACCAAGGATTACTTTAGAGAAATCACTATTCCATGTTAAACAAAACTCAGGAAAACATTGCAATTCGGAAGCTTATCTGGATTCCGTAGGTACAGGATTTTGATTAGTCTAGTAAAGTGTACGGATAATACAACATACAAGGTAACATATAATGTCACATTGACAGCGGTCAATTTCTTTGCGACCATGGTAATTATTATGTGTTTGAAAGTGCAACACTTTGATCCGTAAAACGACACTAGAATTGGAAAGATTACTTTGGATAACGTGAAGCCGAAATTTTCATGTATTTGTTTTACAAAATGCTCACCAGGTGGTCCATAGTCATCCAATGATACATATTTTAAAAGAGTGTTGTTCTAAAGGACTTACATTAGTTACCAGTATCATAGATGATTGTCTGTCAGAAAGCAAATAGGAATATTCGTTCTTCTTAATCTGTTACTTTGAAAATTCCTAGATCTAACTCTTCCTATGGCGATAGATCCTTCTCCATTTCTGGTCTTGCGCTTTGTAATCAACTCCCACAAATATACGTAATATTGAGTCCACACATGTTTTTAAAACATTCCTACAAACCTTTTTATTTTCTAAAGCGTATAGTTCATAATTTGTTGGGGTTTTTTTTGCTATGTGACGTCAGTTTATGTTATTTTGATTTGTGAATATAGATTTTTATTCTCATATCATTTTTGTGTTATTTTTAATTTTGAGTACCGTTTTCTAGTTTTTTGCACTTACTATATAAATGTTTTGTTATTATTATTATATTATCAGTAGTTACATGTAATCTTAGTTCCTTCCCTTAAAATCTTAATAATCAAATCACGAAAACATAGTTTGGAAGATAAAACGTAAGTCCGAGAAGGTAAGCTGTCCAACAAATCTTGAATCCTGCCGAATCAGCTGGTGTACGTTTTTGCATTAGTTGGTTTTCTTAGTTTATACATAGAAGGACATATTGTCTACATAAATACTAGTAGTTAGAATCACAATGACTTTCAGATCTGTAGAGACTCAGGGTATGTAAAAGCTTATCAGAAAAAGACTGTTTCAATAAAATCAAATTTATGTTTATAGTAACTACATAAAAAAGAATCCGAATCATTTTGATTGGCGTTCGTATGGTACTGACATGTGTATACATGTAGCCACTGACATGTGTATACATGTAGCCACTGACATGTGTATACATGTAGCCATAACCATTGATACTTTAATATACGTAATTATTTTATCACATTTATATTTGAAATTCAGGATCAGTCATTGATATAGAAATGTGTTTAATACACGTACTGAACTAGAACAGTGAATATGTACCGGTGTGTACCTGTCCACACGACCGGCCACAGTGTTGCTGATGTTAGACACGTGATTTTCATGTATAGTCATAGCCTGAGTTTATAGTGCTTATGAATTAATCATGTATTAATGACCTTGTGTCCAGTTCTGTATAATTTATACAATTCTAATGAAATTTAATGACTTATAATGTTATATAGGACTTCCGGTTGTAACAAGTTTACCTGGACACTTGCAACAACTCTACTCCCTGGAAATCCATCCCGAAATCCATTCATCCTATGTAATTGTGTCTCCGGGATCACATCATGGTAGAATCAAAAGATCAATTACAACCCAACAAAACCGAGAGAAATTCCCAGGTAAATCACTACATTCATGGAATGAAATGTGCACCTTGTGGGAGGAAAGAAATGAATATTGCATGCCAACTTCTGGCAATGACGACTTTTTGCCAGTTTACGGAGAATACGAATTCTTGCACAGAGCTGATTTGCGTGAAATTGAGTTACCAGGTAACAAATCAAAGTCTCGAGCTGATGGACAACATCAAGAACATGGTGTAGATAACAATATAATTGCAAGTAGACAAGATCAAAGAAAGATGACAGCACACAAGACCCGTATAAAGAGAAATACCGTGCATAGGCATAACTCTCGACACTCTCGTCAGGAAGGGAAACTGAGTGAATTTGAGAAGAGCAGTGGAGAAAATAATTTGCTACGTGACGGTAATATTTTGACATTAAATTATTTGTACCTTAAAAGTGAAAATCAGCAGAAACCAAGGAGAATATTGCCTCATTTAGAGGTTGAATTAAGCCGACTTTTGAATAAAGGAACCAATAAAAAATCCGCCATCTTAAATAAAAAGAAAGCCCGTGAAATTTGGAGACAAGAGATGACAAAAATATTTAAAGCTGCAGATGAGGATAAGCATGGGAACAAACGTTTGATAAAACTACGCCGCAAAGTGTGTCCATCTGTGATGTATGCAAATGCGCTTTTTAAAACGGAGAAAACTGGACATTCTGCTGGACAAAGAACGCAAAAAGAGTCACGTATTTGCACATCAGAAATTAATCCTCAAAGGGAACGTAACTGGACAAACGAGTCTTCTTCTGGACCCGGGCTGAACGGCAGTTTACTACCCCTCATCTCCTCTGACATGCTGAACGACAGTTTACTACCCCTCATCTCCTCTGACATGCCATCTGGACCTTGCAAAGAAACTATAAGTGACAGATGTAGTGCTGACAATTTGACAAACGTATTAAACATAAAGGATTTTTCTTTTAGATCCAAGCTTAACAGATTACTTTTACGACCGATTCCGTCTAGCACTTCAACTCCTAGACGTCCTAGTCATTTTCTTCAACGTTCAAATGACGTGCGATCTAAAACGGTTCCCACTGTTAGTAAACAAAATTTAAGACAAAGAAATAAAGGGAAAAGGTGTGTAAATCGTGATTACAAACGTGCAAGACAATTTAAAAGCTTATCCCAACCAGAAAATCAAAGAATTGGAATACCTACAAACTCAAGCCATTTACCTGCAAGTAATTCTAGATCTCGTCAATCACTTCAGTTACCTACGGGAAACCTCAACTTACAAGCTTCCAAACCGAATGTTTTCATTGAATATTATTCAAGTGTGGATATGTCACTGATATGTCATAAGGATATTTACATCTTAAGAAACGATCCTGATGATTTTTGGAGAGAAGTTGATCGAGATTTAACTAATGATCCAGTGACTGAGCTTGGTAAATTTTTACCTCTTTATCTTGCATTTCAATAAAGTTTCAGGATTTTTTCCAGCTCTGCCTATAATCCCTGCGTGCGTTCGAACCGTCAATCCTTATCCGTCCATCATCCATATTTCCTCCAATTCAGGTACAATTACGTGTACATACAGGTCACTGTTTCCAGATCCCCGTATATTTTTGGAACCAGGAATAGATTTCTGTCTCTACAGGTGTGTCTGTAAATAGTCTAGAAATCGTACGGGAGTCTAAAATACTACTTAGTAGCTGTGAAATGTACTAACAAACTGACGAGTATCAGTTTGGTTTAAAAAAAACACTGTATTAGTTCTTTTCCTCGATGCCTTTGATTGAATTAGTCACTGGACCTTGTTTTTTAAGTTATTGGTGCGTGGCGCACCTTTATATATTGTTAGAATTCTAGAATTTTGGTACAGAAGTCAGCTGGTTAATGTTAAATTGGTATCCTTAGCAACTGAATTTGTTCACTTATGGAAATGGGGTCAGACAAGGAGGTCTATTGACCCTCTTCCTCTTCAACATATACTTGGATGATTTAAGTAATACTATTGCTAAATTACCTATTGGCTGTCTAGTGGGTAGGTGTCGTCTGATTAACCATTTATACTATACGCCGACGACATCTGCTTTATAAGTCCCACTCATAAGAGGATATGAAAAGGTATATGTGAAGACTTTGCTTCCGAGTTAGACATTAATTGTGTATAAAGCTAAGAAGACAAATTGTATGGTTTTTAATCCTGATAAGCGAAAGTTGCAAGTTCCAAATGTTCGTGTTAATGATTGTTCCGTATGGATGATATTTGTTACCTTGGGTATATGATAACTTTGTTTTGATCATACGGATATCAAGAAGTGTATGCATTCGTCCTCTGTATACTCGCGCTAATGCACTTGTTAGAACATAGTCAGTATTCAATTAGGTTAAATTATGCTTCTCCGTAGCTTTATAACTCCTGCACTTTTCGGATCTTCAAAGACACTGGAGAGTTTGTCTGTATAATAGGAATTAAGTTTTTCTGGTGCCACTAAACTATTATTAATATGTACCTTAGAGACTATTCAGTTTTGTTCTTTAGCATCATGTATATCTATACCCTATATCCTCCGGTATGTTATATATGAACTTTCAAATTTAAAAATGAAAGCTATAAATCTGTTCGTGTTCCTGGCAATTGATACTTCAGTACGGGTCGAACAGGTATGAAAAGCCGGAAAATGTTCGTAAAAGATCGAGGAAACAGATGAGGATTTGACAGTCCGGGTGAACGCTTGCTAGACAGAACTGTCCTCGTCTTCTGTTTTGTTGCTGTCTCATGGAAAGACTGTTTGATAAAAATGGCTTTTATTTACAATTGATCATTACAATAACTGAATACTGTGAGATAAAATTGGTCACTTTTTACTGGTGGTGCTTTGGTTTTTCAGGGATTTGAATATATTGAATGTGTTAATCTGTGTTTTTGTTTAGGTCCTCAAACAATAAGTGCCCCAAGCAGCCGTTTAAGAGAACGCTTATCGTCGATGTCGCATAAAAGATCAAGTTATCCATTGAATACAGCTCCTGCAGTAGTACGTAAAAGAGATATAATTTTACAAACCGTTCCCTTTTCGAAGGTGTCTCACTATGAAACTGTCTAAATTTCCTGGTCCCAGTTTGACGTACGCAGTGACTCACTCACTCCCTCATTCACTCACTCACTCCTTCATCCAATCACTCACTCACTCAATCACTCATTCAATATTTGGAAGTGAACCTCCTATATTGAAGTGAACCCTGGATTTTAAACCGACTTGGAATTGTGTGGAAACCCAATGTAAATATAACTTCAGTTTTCACTTGTACACTAGTTAACTCCTTCACTCACTCACTCTTTCCTTCCTTCACTCACTCACTCCCTCATTCAATCACTCACTCAATATTTGGAAGTGAACCGCCTTTATTGACGTGAACCCCGAGATTTTAAACCGACTTAGAATTGTGTGGAAAACCATATGTAAATACAACTATTTCTTATTTGCATTTCTTCTATAAAATATTTGTCAATAATTGAATACCATTGAACTGATTTAAAATTTAATTTGATGAGAAAGAAATTTAGCAAAAATTTTTTAATTTTTACATACAGTCTTACAGTTTTATCTAGATAACTGTATCAAACCTGAATTCTATCGTCTCAGATTAAAAAGATGGTATCCCAGAAACCTCCTCGCAGCTTGATACGATCGAGACTTCGCAAAATAGCTCACAAAGCTAAACTTTTACTAGAGAGTTATGAGAAAAATTCATTTACAATGCCACCTCAAGACGACGATGATACAACACTAGAAGATACAGGTATTCTTGTTGTATCACGGTAATCCTACTAGATGCCCTGTGCTTCTTTTCGTTTACTAAGGAACAATTATTTTACATTTGGAGCAGAGCTCCCAATAATTAGAAAGATGGCTTTTTCGCAATGCTTCACGGACAAAACTGTTAATTAAACTTCGCTATCATGCATCATCTTATAAAGAACCCCCGATAAAGAACTAAGTTTGTAACATTTGCAATATGACTACTCAACAATGCATTGCTTTGAGAGTTTATTTTATTTGATTTCTTTAATGGTTTGGGTTTGCAATCCGAGTCTGCTAGTCAACCTAGTCAATTTGATAAGAAAAGATTTCAATCAGCTACAGGTGCAAAACTATTTTATGGATTGACAAAACGAGCACGCCATATTCTGACTAAGGATCCAACCTCGCGATCACACGAGGAGATTGAGTATTTAATCGTAAGAAACTTCTTCTGTTCGACCTTGAGATACATCACCGCGATTCATACTTAATTTATACTTAATTTCCCACCTGTCACTTACTTATTACAAATAATGTTTGCACTTCATAGCTAGACGCGTACTGGTGCCGAGATCACACTTGCATTCATTCTAAAGATCATGGCATATTGCGTGGTTTCAGGAATTGTCATGTGTCCGTATGGATTTTTCACTTAGTGCATGTAAATTATTTTCTATCTGGTCTTGTTCCACTGTTATATGGTAAACCATACACTATTAATAATTGCGAAGCAGTTACCAATAAAACGGGGTCTCTATCGTGGGTGACTGAAGATACGCTCAGAAATTGTATGGCAACTTATTCTAATTACTATCACATCGTGACCGCCGCTGATATGTGTAAAATAAGATATTTTTATCCTGTTTTTTCCCCCCAGATGTATCAGTGTAGTTTTCTTTTCTAGGATTTAATAGAACGGTTGACATCTTTCCGTCATTTTCACGAAAGAAAAATAAAGTACGAATTAGCTAGGATACTCACAATGAATTATTTTGACAAAGATCGCCGTGTGATACAACAAGGACATGTGGGACACATGTATTATTTCGTGATTAATGGTTATGTGACAGTTAACGTGGAAGTTACTAATAGGCACACTGGTAACGATATAGCTGTAGTCCACATTAATCTGCAACTAGCGATTACAAAATTCCCGAAGCATTTACATTCTTCTAGTTATAAAAAATCCTGAATGTTAAGTTACAATTGAAGTAGTCAGCATTAGTTATAATGTGCAACTATAGCGGTTTCAAAATTACTGAAGTATTCACATTCTTCTAATTATAAATAATTATGAACAGGTATTATGAACATCTTTTTGGACATTTTATTATAAAAACCCAAGCAGTGGACTGTTTCAAACTTAAAACACCTTCTGGAATGTTATGACTAAAATATTAGTGATGTCCACAAAGAACTGTAGAATTTCCAAAAAAATAAGAAGCATTTTGTTTTCTTGGTATTTAAACGGGTACCGAAAAAGTTGATGGCTAGCGAGAATTTAAAAAAATCGTAAACATTGTCACTATAGGTACTTTACTTGTGTACGTGCATAAGATGTCAAATTTCCTTGGCTATCATTGTACCGTATTCTAAAATTAAACTGATTAAAATTTTACTTGAGAAAAGTGTTAATATCGTCAACATCGTCTTAGGTGAAGTGACAGAAAGACGGATAGCCACACTTGGGCCTGGGACGGGGTTTGGAGAGTTAGCCTTACTCAACGATATCCGAAGGACTGCAACAGTCAGATGCGCAAGTACGGCATTATTTTTTTACAATCAATTCTTACGCACTTTTATCTTCTTTATTCTTGAAGTTCTATCATTTACTGCGTTATAACCCAGTCTAGATAAATCCATTGATTACCTTCTCATCGGGGATTGACTGCTTCTATTTTTGTTGTTTCTCTCGAGTCCAACAGTGGACTACTTAAGCAGGTAGCTAGTGAAATTGGTCAGTAATTAAAAGCCAACTGGATATAAATGCTGATTGGTCAAAAGTTCAATGACATATTCACTCTTGTTAAATTGAAAGAATTTGTCGACAATTGAGTATGCCTATATAAGCGCAGACGTCAAATGAGAAGGTACCGAGCACTAACGGCTGGATTTATTCAGACAGGTTCAAGTTATAACCGTACCATCTATTGTCTATTGTTTTCTTCGTGCTTTTTCTTAGCTACTCATTATAACTCGTTCTTCTGTGTCTTCACTTTAGTTTAAGATAAGCTGTTATGTCGTTGCGCTTTTAAATAAATATCCTTTAAAATCCGTCTTACACTTTCTTTGCACAAAATACAAGTTTTCAGAAAATTTAACATTTAGGTTATGTAACAGTATTATGTTTAGATTCGTGTTACTGCATAAGTAATTAACGTTTAATGAAATAAGGTATACTGTAAAAAATGATATGCCTGACGCTGATAAAAAGTTCCAACATTTTTTTTCTATAAAATATGAAAAATAACATCCACTTTTATCGTGATGGCATACCAATTTATGATCTTTTATTCGAATGTACTTATTTCATCTTAATTAGGTTTATCTATTGACGCGCACATATCTTGTTTATAAACAAATAATGTCTATTTTGAACCTTTACATATATATCCCCAAACATTTCGCACACATTTCTTTAATTTTGAACATGTGCTTACGATTTGGTTTTATTCATTACCAAGCGAATGTTGTCGAACTGCTTATTATAAAAAACGAAGATTTCCGGCGGATATTAAAGGAGAATATGGACTATGAGTTTCGCGTGAAGTCAGAACTCCTTGGACAAATACCAACTTTTCGTGATTACGCCATGGAGAAAATATGTGATACTATACATGTCTCTAAATATTTGGAATATTCTGGAAACTCGGTATTTTGAAGTATTCTATTTTTTTAAATACAGTCCCTTCATCTCGAATTTACATCTCATACACGAGCTATATCATAGCTATTCACTTATAATGCATATACAGCACATCCTTTTGGTTTATAGCTATCGTATATAGCAATCGCTGGTATAGCAATTCTATTCGTTTGCTTCAAAAAACGAGAGAATTCAGCTTAATAGTAAGAGTTATCGGCTCGGCCAATTATACTGGCACCGTTACTGCGAAACACTAACTCCTTTCGTCTATAACTTGTTTCAGCATTTGTTCTAAAAGTCTTTACTTGAAGCCATGAAGTCTTCCTTATTAATTTGGTTTAAATTCTAGGTGGTCTTCGGTGGCTCACCAACAATAGACAATGAACATTTTTACTATATTATATCTGGGAAGTGCAAAGTGGTTCGAGACGTTATGCTATACTATGCCAAATCAAAATACGGATTACCAAAATTGAAACTGGCTCCACACCAGGATTTTAAGAAGTTACAAGAAGATGCCGTATATTCGAAGGACCTTGAGCGTCATATATTCAAATTATTTCCACTGACTAAATTGGATTACTTTGGAATAGGTTAGCTAGTATGGTTTATGACTGGAATGACTACGTTCCGTTACATTGTATCTGACTGGTTCCTGAGCTGACATGATCCGGTTTGTCCAGCAATCAATTTCTTTCGTACAGTCGGTGCGGTTTGATTAGACTTGCTCAAGTCCTTGTGAACTTAAAAAAAATAAATATGTTTAATCCTCTTTTTTATGTCTTTTACATCAGTGTTTTTAATTATCTCGAATTTTTTTTATTTTTTTTTACTATCATATATATATGTTGGGTGTTTGCCGTCCTAATACTCAACATATATGATAGTAAAAAAAAAAAATATTTCGAGATAATTAAAAACACATAAAAAAGAGAAATAAACATTAATTATTTTTTTTTAAAGTTCATAGGGACTTGAGCAAGTCTACGGTTTGATGTCTTCTAATGATGGATATTTATTGGTCAGCATGCATCTACAAGTCTTGTATACCTTTAAACAGTTACTGTAAAATCATTTATTTAGAAGTTTGGGTTTTATACATGGATGGAGTATATGTTGGTAACATTTTTTAAAAGTTATGTGTAATAAAAGCTCTATTTATAGTATGTAGTTTTCACATGTCCCCGTCACATATATATGTAACTCGAGGGCTTAATGCCTAAAGGTATTTTAAGTAATCATATTATATATTATATCATATTTGTGTCCCTCTGGATTTGTGTACACATGTAAGTAACTAAACCTGTCCGTTATATCCGAGGTTTACCATCATGATATATTTTGCCTGTTCACAGGAGAAGACCTAACACACACATACGTGATTAGTAAAAGTAGGGTAGAAATAATGAAGGTGCCAATTTTACAGCTACTAAAGCTTGGGCTACGCAGTGATATTAAGACCATGCGAGAAACCGCAGTACAAAGACTTCCGACTAACGAAAGCCTGTTCGAACGGTACGGCCAGGTTTTATGTAAAAATCAAATTATGTGAATGCAATGTACTTCATTTCACGTGACTGTGTCAAATGCTGCCAAAAAATAACTTTTGATTAGCATGTGCATTTTGTACATTACTTTGTTTCATACAACGAGATTAGTGCATCGACCCCCCTGTGCATCCATTGATGTCATACATGAAAAATTCTTTGTGGTAACCTGTAGTTTAATCAGTATTTACTGATGATAGTTTAATTCCGGTGTACCAGTCTGGCGGGGTTCATCTGATAACAAAAATCCAAGCCAATCATAGAATGATAGAAGACAATGGAAATCCGAATATCAGTGGCCTGGTAATCTGTAACAAACGGTGTGAAAAAAATGAGAAATAGAATCACCACGACCACATAAAATTGACGTTTCAGTTTATTTAAAACATTCTTCAGATTCAATAAACCAATAATTAATATTTTTATTTTGTCAGCTTATTGATTCTGAAGAATGTTTTAAATAAACAGAAAAAATAAAAAAAATAAAATAAACCAAAATGTCTAGTTTATCTGGCAGTGGTGTTTCTATCTTTTTCTCACTTCTTACTAGGTCTAGGTATAAATATATATTTAGACTTCACGTGCATCAATTACATCGTAGATCCGATCTACAAATGTTCTGCTGGTTGAACTGTATCTTCAATCCTTTTCACTTAAAGGTTTTGAAATTTTCTTTAAGTTTCGTATCATTATTTCCAGGTATAAATACACTAAAAGCTGGAGAGATTACAGGTACCATGTAGTAAAGAAATTAAGAATGAAATACATAAGTACAGGTACTACTAGAGAAGATATTCCCAAACATCTACTAATAGAACATGCAGAAGGATTATTGGAATAATTAAATGCGTTGCATGGCAACAAGAATCACGAATAAGCTGAGCCGATATTGCTATGAACTCAAAGACATTAATTAATTAATTAACTGTCACATTTAGTTAATTTGCCATGGAAATCATAATATTTATTTACAGTTTATCTCGATGCCATCATCATTATAGGTAATAGAATCGTTTTATTTATTTTGTGTAAGCAACAAATTAAAGTAATTATTTTCACCATATGCTTGCTTCACTTCTGCTCATGAGTACCCGTTAGTATAATTATTTTATTTTCAGTATTTACCCTTAAAAGATTGTGAAACAAAATACTTCAACCTCCTCATAAAAAATTATAATAATCTTTAACACGAAAAAAATTACTGCCTTTCTGTTTTTGAATTGCCTTCATCAAAATGCTTTTTTTTCAATATACGAAATGCAGACAAATCATTTTTAAGTCCGTCTTGTCAAGAACAGTAGAACCGATTTTGGCATCAACTTTTGCGGCCCTACTGAAAGTTCAAATATCAGGCTGTCCAACCTATGAGTGGCTCACTCTAATAAGGTGTCACATGATTTTCTACTTAAATGGCCATTTGCAGATATTTGCTTATATGCAGATCATGAGCTGCATGTAAGAGGCAGAGGTACAGATACATGTATCATGAATAATGAGATGTGCCGCCGAAGCAATTGTTTTTTCCTTATTCGACATCGAAATTGGAGTACTTGAAACACGTACAAGGGTTGGTTTTCTTTTAATGAAACATTCGAGATTGAAATTAGAGTTGTCAGGAATTCTTTTATTCATTGAACACCCAGTCGAACAACGGAAAAGGAAACGGTTGCTTTTTACTTTTTGGCTCAAAATTGGGGTTCAGTGTACTTAATTAGGTTCTTTTTTCTTGAAATCCTCAGTTGTATAAGGAAAAACGAAACAGCTCCTTTAAAGAATTTATTTAATATTTCCCTTTTGCTTGAATAAGAGAAAAGAAACTAACTTAATTGTCATCTTTTTAAGTCATTAGTAATAAGGCATCAGTAAAAGACCAAATTAAAATTCAGAAAAACACATTTTGTTTGCAATGTTTAATTTTTTTTATTATACAGTGAAACAATATTTACATTTTCAAGTAAAATACATATTTTTTATCACAAAGTATAAGTTACAGCTGCATAAATATCAGAGATAATAAAATTAAACAATAAACAGGATCTACCTAGATGTATATCCTTTGGTGAATAGCAATTGACAGTGAAATTTATATTAATTTTTAATGTTTAATTATGTGTTAAAACATAACAAGTAAAATAATATTTTCAAAAATGACCACTAAAAGCAAAATGAAACATTTTATCTATAAACAACTTTTTGATGAAATTCATCTAAATTGCTAAATGTTAATATTTATGAAAAATGAAAAGATGCAAGCTTCATTTTTTTAAAAATATATACATAAACAAGGGAAATAAAATACCTTGACAGGTATAAAAATGGGGATATCCTTTTGTGATAAAACCTTTAAGTTTTGGTTGACTGACAAAGCCTAAGATTTTGAAACTGCTTTGTTCAAAGAAGTAAAAACATTTTAAGAATCAAAATAAAATGTCTAAAAAATTGCAACTTTTTTGGGTCTTAGAATCAAACTGCAAAATTTCAAAATCTGTGGCATAGTCTGTAGAGCTGGCTTGTTTTCATAAATAAACTTGTTTTGGCTGCTTTTCAGCTTTGAATGTAAATGGGTGAAAGTAAGTCTTTCAAAAATGAAGAACTAACATCAACATGATTGTTATATTGTTGAAAGGAAATCAACATTACTATTATGATCAAAATCTCCGTTTGAACACCTTGCAGATAATTTCTAATTTACTAGGCAATACAAGTTGCATGAAAAAATTAAACCTTTTACTAATCTGTTTTAAAAGTGTAAACAGAATTTTTTTTTACAAGATCTTGGAACATATTTATTGTTGTCTCTTCTTGCCTTGTATTTCAATGGCATATTTATAATCAGCTATTGCTCCATCACGTTTGCCTAGTTTACCACGCACATCAGCTCTTCGTTTGTACACCAAAGAATCGTCTGGCTGAAGAGATAGAGCTAGAAGGCAACATTACAAATATTAAAACAATGAAGGTTTAAGAAAAGGGAAATTACCATTTATAGTCGGGGAAACATAAGTGTCCGATAAATGTTTACCTACATCTTGAATCATCGGAAAGTGATGAGGCACCCACTAGGGAAATTCACACTTGTGAACAACAGGTCCAGGAACATAATTCAGATGCAGTGATTATAAGAATTAATTATGTATTGTTCTCATTGCAAGGAAACTAGTCAAATTTTTTTAAATAACAACCTAGTATAAAGCTATATAAAAGTGCGAATGCCCTTTGTGGTGTGAATCACCTCATCACGCTCAGGTGATTTATAAAGTAAGGTAAAATTTATCGGATGCTCATATTTCCCCAACTATAATATAGGTTGCACTTTTTTTTGCGCAAATAAGAAAATCGATGCTGGAGTATTCTATAGTACATCGAGTAATGTGTTGATCGAAGTTGGTGTTAACAGGCAAGTTTTTGGAATGTTATGGGAAATGAAAGCAAATTTAACCTACAGATAGTTAAGATTACCATAATCTACACCTCGGAAAAGCATATTTATTGATGCACTAAGCCATCTGATTTTACAGTGATGAAGTTTATTATTCAAATCGCTTTTCTCTTTTATTTTCTAGTAAAGCAGAAAATATAATATAAAATATAATTGATTTGTGGAGGGATTTCATAACAAAAAAAGTAAATATAAAAAAAATTAAAACTTTATTTTACAAAGTACTGGTGTGGCAATTATTGTATTCATTAAATAAAAAGAAGCTTACACTGTGAGTAATCTCTTTCTGCCAGATCAAACTTTCCAAGCGATGTATAAAAATTTCCACGGTTGAAATATATGTGTGCGGAAAATGGACTAAGTTTAATAGCTGCTTGAAAATCTGTAATTGCTCCTTTTGAATTCCGAAGCATGACCTAAAATAATGATATTTATTCATATTGTTATACACTTACAACAAGACACGCACCGATCTTTGTACCTGATTAACAGATATTAGCTTGAAAGTTTTCTCAGAATGTTGATATCAACTATGTCACATGATTTTATTTTTTATTGCAAATTCTTTTCTTAAAAAGAAATTAGAATGACTCACAAACCTTTGTGATGGCTCTGTTCAAAAATGCTGATTCGTCCTTTGGATTCAGTGCTATAGATTTGGTGTAGTACTCATTTGCCTAAAATTAATGTATAAGCCATTGCCAATGTTTTGATCAAAATTTTTGCATAAACTATTGTTAATTTCATTTTCACACATGCCTACCATGTTTTACAATTGTTTCTTGAAAACAGTATCACATTATTTACCTTATTTTACAAGACAAACATCTTAGATTAAGTAACAAAAGTGCCTGAGTTTAACTAAAATTTCCGTCCTTGTTTGTTCGAAATCTTACCTGCCCAAACTGTCTCATGTGGAAGTACATGTTGGCACCATTGAAGTAAGCGAGGGAATAGTTAGGGTCAATTCTCAAGGCATTCTGATAATCGCGCATGGCATTTGGACGATCACCCATAAACTGAAATATTTTATTTAACATTTTTTATCATGAGTAAGGGGAGGTTAGATTAGATTTTCCACAAGCTTATGCAACATGTCAAAACAAGTGTCAAATATACACGTTACTATAGAAGTTACAAATAAACAGTCCATAATATAAACTATTACAATTACAGGAGTTTTGAAAGTTACCTTCTTGTGGCATTTACAACAGCATCGTAATGTTTGGGCTGAAAGCGCATTTTGTTAGAAAAAAGTTTGAGTTTCGATTTGGGCAGAAACAGATTTTAATAAAGCTGAACAAGATTTGCTCATATACGGTAATTATGTAACTCTGCAAAAGCCTTTGACACTAGCATTATGAAAAGGGTATAAGGCAGTACCCCTGTTGTTGGTTACAGTAGGTTTCCGAGTTATGCTCCTTTGTATATACAACATACAGGTTTGTGACGCTGTAAAATGACGTCAGAAATATCTGTTATTACGAGCCATTGAGGGGTGAAATGGGTAGGGACCACTGCTTGAAGGAAATAATATTGCCTTTTCACGAATCACAAATGATAAATTCCTGCAATCG
>JAOXYB010075388.1:0-23537 GCA_028565635.1 Phoronis ovalis
GTTTAGGGATCCTCTCTTTTCCTACTAGTTTGTGAAAATCAAGAAAGGTATTTTTCAAGAATCACTGCCCAAAAAATGACAACCCCCCCTTTCGTGGTGCTCAAAAATTCATGACCCCTCCTTTTGCCTGGCACAAAAATTCGGGCCCCCCCCCCCTGTTTGCACCACCACCCCCCCCCCTGTGGTAATTTCTGACCAGTCCCTAATTCAACTTAATTGTCATGAGCGAAGAAGTAGGTCACAAAAAGTTCTGTAGATTACAAATGGATAAGCCAGTTTCCAGTTTGTGAAGCTCTTGCGTCATCCCTAAAACCATGTGAATATACTTGCACACTACATGGAACAGAAGGTTTTGCGATTCATGTTCATCAAATCTGGACAAATCTCCTACAAAATCATGAACTCTGAAGGTGCATCCAATATCTTACAGCTAGATCCATCATCATATATGGCTCGTTAACAGTTAATGACTTTTCAAGACATGTCTCATACAATTCTTGCTTAGTCTTGAAAGAAAGTTCTGAGTACAGCATGCATAATACGGCCTACAGTGTTATTATATGTGCTTCTTTTCCCCTCTTAACATGTTTCCCTTTAGAATCTACTTAACAGTAAGGGGCCATTCATGCTTGCTTCAATCCACAATCGTCAATTAATTGTTCTCAGCTTGGCCATAACCATATGAAGCACAATTTGTCTGAGAATGACAATGCTCAAATCATTCTTGCTCAGTTGTAAATCTAGGGTCAACACAGTTTTTTTTACCAGCATCTACAACTTTTGAGTTTATACCCTGACATTGATTTAAAGCAGTCAATAGTGTTTGCCATTCATCAGCAGGATAGGTCTCATTGGTGGTGTTCTGTTTGCAGTAGAGCCATTTCTTTTATGCAAATTAAGTAGTTAATTGTGACATTAATTTAAACTTTGATCAACTCTCAGTAGTATTAAAAATAGCATACACGTATATGTCATTGTTTAGTAGATATTATGAATTAAAAAGGGAAAATAAGTCAATTATTTACATCAAAAGTAAAAAATCTTCATTTTTAGCAAATAATGCACTCAATAACCCCAATAAAATGTCATTTAGTACATGTTTGGTAGCTTATCTTATGGAACTGTCAAAGACAGCTGTTTTGTACAATTTTTATTTCTTTTGAAATTAAAATGTAACTTTAAGCAAATTTTTTCGATTAGTAGCACATATGCACTTAGTGATCCCCTAAAAAGGGCCTCAGCAGGGGTTACCAGAGTGGCACCAAAGTTTTTCTTATACTTGAACGGCCCAATAAACAAGATTTCTTCGGTTTCTTGGGTCTCTTGCTTTCATTAAGAAATTCTCACTGGAGCTAAAATGTGACCATTGGCCGCCTGACTATATGACGAGTCGCAGTATACCCCGACAGTATACATGTCCATACATGCATGCTCGAAAGGCAATTGAACGTCACGTGAAAATTCCAGTACGAAAAAGATTTGGATTGAGTACTGAAATCATTTTATTCAATTTTAGAACATGCAAAGTTAGAGACCTTGAAAAAAACACCGAACAAACAACGACGTTATTCAACTCAGGCAAGTATGATTGATGTTAACGGAAGCACCCACCGAGTCAGTTCCCCACAATATCTGTTCCCCAGTCAAGTCTGGCTGGCTGGCAAACCTATGCTGTTCATCCAGCTGGTAATGGGGAACAGATCAGATTCTCCACATCAACACCGCTAAATGATTTATTTAAGAGCGAAACCCCATGAAACAACATCTTTTTTAGCAAATTTCAGCTGGCAGATAGAGTTCATCCGCATTTTTAGCTGGCTGGAGAATTAAAAAAAAATCAGCTTGCTGGTGAGTGGGGAACAGATATGGCTTTCCAAGCTACATTACCAAATGGTTTAGCGAAGCATGAAACATGTAAAAAATAAGTTTGGTTTACTGTATAAAGGTATAAAAATTATCCTCATTGGGTGCTTCTGCTATACCCCCATACTCTGTAACAAGCATCATTGGCAATTAATTTATTATATTCCATAATCAACAACTACTTACAGATAGGCTCAACTACGACAGCTAGCAAAAAGTCTGGACGAAAAGTGCAACAAATATATGGCTACTGTGATCACTGCTCAGAGAAAACACAAACTATTTTTACACCAAGTTTTGACTACGCGATACCGGAACTCCGCCAATAACTACGGGGAAATCCCAGAACGAACCAATCAGATATAGGCGAGAGTAGACAAAGAAGGCGATGTTAATAATCATGAATGCACCTGCAGGTGCGTATGAATAGATTTGACCAAGTAATCGATTCGTGCTATCAGGCATGCATTATATACATGTACATTCAGTTTGTTTATGTAATCACAGCTAAACGTTTTTTTTACTTTTTACCACAATAACACGCGTATGTATTTTAATGATGGGAAAAATTCCTAATATGTGTGTCATTGTGGAATATATATTATATTTTGTTATATTATTTCAGAAATAGGATTGGGCGAAATAGAAGATAATTATGAAAACAGAATTTTCGTTTAGTGCTTACACTATAACTTATACTTACGCAAAGCGTTTTAACATTTATTTTATGATATTTCAATTAGAGTACAGAATGCATATTTTTTTTTTAGTCGAATATGACACATACATTACGTTAATAAGTAAATGAACGTCGTCGTTTAAAATGTAATATTTCAGTCTGAAACTTAGGACTAATTAAATATTAAGTTGTATTCTACAAACGAAACTACCTATTACTATTAATGCGTGTCTATAGATTATATGGTAAATTAATGCCATACTGCAGAGATAAATCTATTGCATGCAGAATAAATACCGCAAATACTGAGATGATCAGACTAGGTGATATTTGGTACCTTGCGAAATAGAGTTGTCGTAGTCCCGTAGGTCTGATATAAATAAAAGAAAGATGAATATATATATATATAATATAAAATGAAGTGACACAGTACTGGCCATCTGAAGTTGTTTAGCTATGTGTGGGTTTTTTGCTATTTCCGCACGATGTAATTTATCACAGAATGCACACTACAAACTCTATGATATATTTCCCGGGGTATACGCGTTTACTTTTTTTTTTCAAAACCTATGTTCACGCATGTGGACCCACCCTTTACACAAGTAACCCCCCGGAATATATATTTTCACACCTGATGTTACGTAATGTCAAGCATCAAAGATATTGTAACTACACATGCACTGAACATTCTCTAATCAGTAAATAAATATGTAATCTATTAGAAGTCTCTATAATATGAGAGTACGTTTTTATACTCAAAGTGTTCTCTATTAGTATTCGCGCTTAATGTTGTCCCAATTGAGCCAAACTTTGGTATTCATTGCTAGTTGGACTAAGCTGGTAAAGTTCTGATTGATCATGCTCTGTCTCAGTCACAGCGAATGGAGATAACAAAAGACTGGACGTCGGCTGAAAACTAGGTCCATCAGCCAAAACGCATGTTGTTAAATGATCGTTCATTGCTTGATGGAGTTTTTTAGCCTTCGTTTTCCATTGCTGTACTTGGTATTTTAGCACCGTGTTTTCACTCTGCAAACGATTGTTATCCTGAAACAACAATGCGATAACTCGTCAATGACTCGTTACCAAAACTGATCAAAGGAAATATGTTCATGTAGATATTGGGTAGAATTTGAAACAGCAATATTGGAGTACTAAACCATTATTAGTGAGTTGTTGAAATGTTGGTCACATGTATAAAGGAACTCGAACGCTTCAATACGTACTATCTCTAAAATCTAATGAAATAATTATAAAAAAAGTATTAGGTAGATGAATCCCATATTCACATATTTCTAGTTGCCGTAGTCGTAGATCTATTTGCGAATACTAATTTTATCGCAATATCGATTTGAGTATTTGCTCCTACTTCTTGCAATCGTTGCTCTTTCAGCTTTTTATTTTCTCGACATCTTTGGGATGCGAGTCGATTTCTTCTTCGTAGGTGTTCTTCTTCAGATAGGGTTGATGACTCATCATCCAACAGTGACTCGGACGTGTTCTTTAAGAATAAAAAAGCGAGATAAAATATGAATGTCATGAGCTAAAACAATCCAATCAATTTTCTTCATACAGTTGTTCATGACTGCTCTGTCGCTTTCTATAGGCTGTTTCAAAGAACGAATGTGACGGACTATATAACCTACTAACAGCAAAGTAGAGGGCACAGTTACGGCCGGTACCTTTCATCACTTAAACATGTTCACCGCGTTTTCTAAAACCTGTTTATTCTCATATTAACACATATCAATAAACATTTTTCTTCTAATGTCACTATTGGTAAAAACCAAAATAAGAAATGAAATTACTATACAATCATAACTTTACGCAGGGGTCACTGTAAAATACAGTAAAATGGAATCGCAAAACCAGGATTCCTGCTACGATATAATTACATGACTATTATATAAATGGAAGCTAGGGAATACAGACTTTATAAAAGCGTACAAAACTAAACAGAAAATAATAATTTAAGAGTAGAAAGAAAACCACTCTGTTACCTTCTCATCTTTTTTGTTAATATCAAACGTGATCGTGATCGAGTCGTATCTTTCTGTTGAATTGATTCCTTCAACTACAGCAGGCAATCCAGAGGAATCGCTTTTACTGGAGTCTCCCATTCCAATAGAAATCTTTCTTACTCCACGACATGCGGTGAATAAAGAACAATATATTATTTTGGATATTTTTGGAATACAGCTGGGCGGTGGGGTGGTGCCGAATTTAACTCAATCTAGACTAATTTATATTGGGAAATCCCAGATTACATTATTTTTCCGTGACATCATTGAGTACTGTATAGCAATATGTTGCCATTATTATAGTTATTATGGTGGGGAAATCCCACAATCCTGCTATATATTTGCTAAAAATTAACAATTGAATTATAAGTCCAAGCATAGAATTGCTTGGAATAAGTGCATTGATTGTATTTGTTTGCACATTATCAACGATGGTAAATTTCGGAAAACCACAGTTTCCGTACGAAGGAGAAAATTCAAGTCAGCATAGAGATTTAGCGTGGTTATACTAAACCACAAAAATAAACTTCATATTATACGCCGTCACATGCCTGGTCACAAGATTTAATATTTAAGACTGAATTCCCTTTTGTGCAGAAATCGGCAGAAATCCTTAGAGAGGTGCTACCCATACTATTTTTGGGCGGTATGAGACCAAAGTGGAAGTTTGAATTGTATAGTATAATGCTTCTTTTTTTAAAATTGCTTCCTTTAATTTTCTTTATGATACCTGCTTTAAATAATTTCTTCTTCCTCACAAACTATTTGATTGTACCGGCTCAAGTTTTTTAACCGAATATTGCTGGAGTAGATCACTTAAAATAATTTAATTTATTTCTTTTTTCATTATTCATTATTTCAATATAAACAGAATACATAAATACGGAGTACGAAAATAACAAAATTATGAATAACAATACATAGCAAAGATAATGGAGTTAATATATCAGATATATAACGTGATGAATAGTTTTCTTTGCAATGTCCCTAGAACGTATGATAGATTATCATCAATTTCAGCAAACCGAATTTTCCATTTTTAGTAATACGGTTTTATCAATACACAAAAAAATAGTAATCAGGTTCTTTAATTAACACCATTTAACCAAAAAATGTTTGGGGCAGGGAAAATTTATAAAAACCTGATTAGCTTTATAGACCCTGCTGCACTCTCGGCTCCAACATTTTGGGAAGTACCTCCAGGCCAGCTGCACACAACTATTTTCAAATAAAACTTGAGTATGTCCTGGGTATGTAATCTAAAGTTATATAATAATAATTCGACACCCAAGGCAATCCCTATGAATATGCCACTGGATTTTTATTTCCTAGTCAGTCTTACATCATTTTTTTTATTTAAAAGTTTATTTAGGATTATAAGGATATTTACATTATTTAATTTGTCCGATATCTTTAATGACAATCCGGCAATGTGTTTTACCACGGACAACTTACGTAGTAATATTTAAATTTACATTTACTTATACTTTACTAGCCTGTGTACAGGCTGAGGAAGGACCCCTGAAAGGACTAATTATATATAAGGATTTAATATATTGATACTTGACAATTTTGATAATTTTACTCATAGTTCGTCATTTATAACAGTACTATCATTATTAGTACTGAAATAAAAAAATATAAAATTGGGGTTTTGGGGCCTTTATGGTATCAAACTATCAAAATTTAAATATGACTAAATATAAGTTACACAATTGAAAAAGTATAATTTATCCATCACTTTAGACAATTTGAGTGAAAAAAATAATCATTATTCAGACTGAGTCCAGTCTAATATTTTACTTCCTTTTCAACCGGGTTTATGGACCGAATTTGGTCGAATCTCTTATATCCCACCACCGTTTACCTCACGAAGCAGAAAAGCATATAAATCATCGCATTTTTACCTCTCAAACTCCGGCTCAAACTCCTAATCTTACGGTAGCTTCGTCTATAAACGCAGCTACGATAACATACACAAAATTTGAATTGAGAAGTAAGAAATTAAACTATAAAATATTAAAGTTTTAAACGATATTTATGGGATATTTAAGTTGGTAGGGGTGTGCCCGGGGTGTGCGGCCCAGGGTAAAAAACCCTGACCCTGTGGTAAATAAAGATCACCAAAATATAACCTGTCGTAAATGAAAAAAAAACATGAAAAATATACCCTGTCGTAAATAACTCTCCCGAAATAGATACCCTGTGTAAAATTCACTTGTAAATTATATACCGTGTGGTAAATAAATATGGAAAAATTTACGAACCTTAATTTTTCATACCTGTGGTAAATACGTTTTCCAAGAAATACACCCTGTTGTAAACGAATATTTTTTGACAATAATTATATCCTGTGGTAAATATCCAACAAGAAAAGCATACCCTGTGATAAATAAAGCTTGAAAAACATACCCTGTGGTAAATGCGGGAGCTGAAAAAAGGGGACCTATTGGGCGGCACATCTATATAGTGACTTTGAATGGCAGTATCCCCCCTGGGATTGTTGGCTACAAGACCTCTCAACTAAATCTCCCACTAGAGAGCGCTAGTACAAAATAGTACTATAGTGATTAAGGTAATATAAACCTTTTCAAAAAGCTAATTTACGTAAACAAGACAGTTATAGGATATATTCAACCAAGAACTTAATTCTTGGTTATTTTCTAAATTATACAGTGTACAAAAAATTACAAGAAGTTCAACGTTCATGCACTTTATAGCAAAACATCATTGATTATGGTAACCATGCTCGTCCTTTCTTGCTGAGCCGCCATCATGGGATTCGCAAATATTTGGAACTCGCACCCAAAAAAGTACGGACAGGGCTCTCGTGCCTGGTAAGTAATAAATTGATGTTAATTATGTATCTGCATTATTCAGGGAATAGAAATTTGGAGGTTTGGAGATAACTCAATAAGGTTTTAACATAAAACATATTGCTGAAAAGTTCATATTGGAAACCAAACTCGATCGTCTCTGAGTCTGACTAAGTATGATTATGAATTGAATAATTCTGAATATTAACATACAACAAAACAGGACCTGTTTTAAACGACACGGGAAACGACACCAATCGCATCGGAATGTGATACAACAGTGCATGACCTGTTATGACACCAGATATAATCTAGTTTATCTTAATTTAATGTCATAAATGAATATTACTAATTACTTTAGTTAAGTCTTTATTATTTAATATTAATAATATCTCACACTCACAGACACACAACTTCGGAAGTGACAGATAATGTCTCTCCTGTGTCTATCGTTCCTGATTTAGTCGCAGTAACCTGATCAAGACGATGAAGTACTTAAATTCTTTTATTTTCCAGCCGTGTATGCTCTAACAGACATGGTCTGATTAGGAAATATGGCCTCAACATGTGCCGTCAATGTTTTAGGCAATATGCCAATGACATTGGCTTTAAAAAGGTAAGGTTTACTTGTTTTATAACATAGAAAAAACGAAATATTGTGTGTATGGATTAGGCTGCAAAATTGTCATGTATCCAGGTTACATCACACTACTATGGGCTTGCTATAGGGTCATATGGTCCCAATTGTCCTGCATTTTGATCTGAAACAGGGTGCCAGGGTAAGGTGGTAGGTGCCAGACTGCAAACTAAAAGATTGCAGGTTCGAATCCCATATGGGTCATTAGTGATTGTGTCTAAGCAAGGCACTTTATCCCCATTTTTTCTCTCCACCCACATGGGTACAAGTATTTATACATTTGGAAGTAACATGTGATAGACTAGCATCCTATCCAGGCAGAGTGTACTGTAAGTCACTTAATGCTGTTGAAACCGGTACAAACTCCAGCTTGATTGGCCAAGTATGGCCCAGGACAGACTTTACTACTTTTACTTTTTGATCTTAAACACTGTCTCACCAGCTGATTGTGGGAACATCGAAATATTACTACATCATAGATGTGAGTTTTTGCTAATTTCGAAAGGCAATAGAATTAGACTTGAACTGTGTTAAGGCCAAAACGCAGGTTTGAACTTTTGATTTGGACAATACATTAAAAACTGGAAATTTTTCAATCAGAAAAGACTGCTGGTTTCTTAACCTGATCCTCTACTGTAGCTACAATGAATACACAACTGCTCTTGGGTAAGTAAAGTATCACAGAAGAAAGGAATTCCATTCACTCTTGACTGGGGGATAAAAAAACTTGTCAGTTGAGTCTATATAACAAATTATACGCATGTTTTAGGGTACAATGTTGGAGCACTTAAAAAATATTATAATATCCAACTTAATTGTATACTGACCATATAAGTTGACAAATACTGCGCATCTAGAATTATTTATAGCACTTTATTCAGAAAAAAACCTAGCACTATTGTTCATATAAATTGTTTAAATTGTTTCAGAAATAAATTTCAATGTATGCAGTTTATGGACAAGCTTGAAATTATGTGTTTGATGATGTTTATGATGAGTAGCACCTTATATTATATAAGGGTTGTAAACCAGCTAAAATTTCTTGATTGATAATCAGTTCCTTTAAATCGATCGATCACTAATTGGCAGCCAAGATTCTGCATCATACTTACTGAACAATGCTTTAGTACCTTTTGATACTAAATGTTGACTCCAATGTAGGCCCTTGGTTGGAGTCCTCATTGAAGCATGCGATCTTGCATTCTTATCTATGGGTTGATTTTATCAGCCATGCTTCTGTACTGAAACGGCCATTTTGATAGAATATGATTTTTTATCAGCCTCCAAGGGGAGCTGTTTTGATGAAAATCGATATGATTTCAAAATTTGTGATTGATTAATCAAATTACTAGTTATTTTATCCAATATTCAACAAACAGATCATCAGAACATTACTGCTCCTTGTATAAATCCAATAGGGCTGTACTTCGGGCTTAGTATGTTGTGACAAGTATTGTTCCCAACTATTATTTCCGTAACAAAGTTTAGAGATTTACCTAATTTATTGTGGATGCTATTGTATGCGTGTAAATGCATTTTCAAACCTGCTTAATAATACATGAAAAGATATTTCTTATTGCTTTGTTTCAGATGGATTAGTGATGATGGTTATGATTTATTATTTATATATTTTATATATAAATAAATATACAAGTGAACATGAAAGATGCTGTGAAAAATCAACACGCTACACAGTTATGAAGAAAAATTGTTGCCCAACAGTTCTGCATATCATAAAACTCCAGTGAGATTTTACCTCAAGAAATATGATCCGATAAATCAAAAAAAGATGTCCTCAAAATCTATCTATTCCAGCTGACTCGTGTACAGCTGTGGATCTGCAACAAATGTGCATAAATTGTATTTATGGCTTTGTCGTATCTTCATGTTTAATAAATTATACTCTCCATATATTTTGTTATTGTTATGCCCATCTCACATAGTGAAATGGGCGTACATTCGTCCTCGTCATTTATGCATCATTGTTGGATCTGTAATACTTCCTTTTTCTCACATTAACAGCTTCAGTTTTTATCCTATCAGCTTCATATTTGGCACATGGTAAATACAGGACAAAGTGCAGGTTGGTTGTAATTTTGACCTAGACTACTTCCAATATGGCTCACTGGCAGTCCTGTGGGTTTCCCGAAAGGGCGCATCCCTTTGTGCCAAGCGTTTACTGGATGATTTGAAGGTGGATTCACTATAGCTATAGATTGATATGTGTAACAAACTAGGGAACATTTCAGACCTTGAAAAGTGGTTAAAACGCCAATCTAAATCTTCAACATTTTTAGTTGTGCATAACACTTTCTTCGTCTCGCAATAGTAACTGCTTCCACCTTTATCGGATACGCTTCATAGATTGTTGGTCACGCTGTGCAGAAAAAGAAAGCATTGACTAGATGATTAAGGTGGATTCACAAAGGCCATAGGTTGGTCCAATCAGCTTCATTTCCAGATTGATGTATCCCCTAGCAGCTTTTATAATAATTATGAAAGTTCGACTTTACAGACAGATTGAGCAAATAATTTTTTTAAAATGAGGCCTTCATGAAATGCATTAACTTTTATTTTCCAGACAAGTGTTAAAAATATTTGTACATTTTTAACAAGTATTTGTGTAAGTGCATAACTACTCTTGGCATGAAAATTTCACATTTTGGGAGTAGGAAGTATTTGCAACAAAGTAATGATACTTATTAACCTGTGGACTTGCATCGGTACAAAAACATAAAAGAAGTTTGGACATAAGATTGTAAAGTGTATTTCTTTTTCAAAAATCACATATTTCACTGCAAGAATGCTGAACTAAATTTATAATTTGTGCGAATGAACCAGGAATTTAAACTGATTATGACATTAAAAATTAGTAACTGAAATGTAAACACAAATGGAATATCTACCATTTTACATTATACAAAAACATATGATTTGTATACAGTACTCGTGCCTAGTATAAAATTAGTCACTACTTTATTTCATAATGAACTTGAGATTTTAGTTGAAAATCTGTATGTTTATACCACAAATAAAATCTGTCCTTCAGTAGCTTCTTCCAAACAGTGTATAATACTTTGGCTTGTTTTTACACCCAGGATGGATACATGTCATTTGAGGAGTTATGGCTCCTGGTTGTTTGAATGGAATACACAATCCCTTTGCACCCATGGCAGGAGCACCTTCCTCAACAACCACATCTCTGAAAAGTAAAAACATTTTACTTTGCCATTACTAGTAAACATTACAACTGTAAATGTACTAGTACCTGTTTTGAACAACAAAATGACATTTTATTAATGTTGCTGTATTTTTTTATGTCTCGAACAAATCGTGGATAAAAACAGTTATTTACCTGGCACTGTCCTTCTTGATTTTGTCTTCACAAGGGATTTCTCCACAGAAAGGGGCCTGAATGAGTTTTCTTTTGTCCAAGAATGAACAGAATTCATCCCATTGACAGCTTACTGCCAAATGATCATTTAGATCTTTCAATGCTCTGAAACCATGGAAAAATGTTGAATTTTTATTCCAATGATAAGCTACTAAAAATTCTTTAACCAGTAAAAATTATAAAATGACATTTTTTTTACTAGAATACAATTTCTTCAGGACATGAAAACACAGTGTGCCATTACACTGTATAACTGCAAGCAATTTTAAAATTGATCGAATAAAGTGTGGTTCATACATGTAGACTAAGAAAATCAAGACATGACAGATCTCAACTTACTTTTCATACAAATTTGATTGAATTTTATCCAACAATGCCTTTAAATCTTTAGTTACATTATTCAGCTTCAGTGTCACTTTTTCTCCTGTGTCTCTGCGTACAGCTACAAGCTGTTCCTGTTTCACATCTCGGGGTCCAAGTTCAACTCTGATTGGTACACCCTGCAGAAGTGCATGTAGTGTTTAATATGCAAGACCTGAATATTATATAGATAAAAAAAACTATGCTGTGACAAAGTGTACATAAGAGAGATTTCGGGGGAAAATAAAGCCTGCTCCAAAACATCTAATGAAAAAGAATTTGGTACCTAACATTTAAACCTCCCAAATACTTAATTTCTGAAAAAGAATGTTTTATTGGCAAGCCGGCTTGTGGATTTGCATTTTAGCTGCGAATCAAGCTGGTAAGAAAATTGACTTTTGGGAATATTCTAAATGTATTGATTCATGTTGGGTACCTATCTCATCTCCACTTGGTACGTTTCAAAATGTAAGCTTTGTTCTCACCTTGAGTTCCCAGTGATTGAATTTCCAGCCTGGTGAATAATTGTCTCTGAAATCTCCTCGTGCTCTTATCCCTCCATCACACAAAAGTTTATGTAACTCCTCACACTTTGACATAAGCAGTTTACGATCATCTTCAGATAAACTAGCGGTGATGCCACATGGGACAATAATGACCTGAAAAATAAGATGTATAAGGTTATGTGCTAGATTAGATTAGGCTACTCGAGAGTTATTTAAAGGAAAGATCTAGATGACTCAAATTCCAGCAATGAAGAATGACAACTGTACTAAAACAAGCTAACAAAATGGCTAGTCAAACACCTCCTGGGAAGAGGACAATAAGGTAAACAACTGAAATTCTGCATTAGGACATATTCACCCCTGTAAAATTTGCATTTTACATTAACAATATACACTGTATGATTCTAATCAGTATGACAACAAGAACATGCATAGACCTGTCACCTGAACAGAAGCTACTCTAGGTGGCAGCACAAGGCCAGTATTATCTCCATGAACCATCGTCATTACACCAATGGTGCGCGTCGTAAGACCCCATGAATTTTGATAGACATGCTTCATTTGCTGAGTTTCAGGATCTTCAAACATGATGTCAAACATTTTTGAGAAATTCTGACCTAAGTGATGGGATGTAGCACCCTGAAAAGATAAAGCACATTTACAACCAATGTCACCATGATATTGCTAGGTCCACAATATTATATCTCCCACTTCTAGTCTAAGTAATGCAATGACACAAAGTATAATGTAATACGTAAAACTGAATATAAGGTTGCATTTACTATGACATTTACAATCTACACTTTGAATTTTGAATTTTTTTCTTCAGTATGACTTTTTCCATTTTATTGCTATGCTCATCATATACATTACCTTCTAAAGTGGTTTAAACACATAATATGTTACACTGATTGCAGTACAGAGTCTTTGTACAATTTTATTGAGCACTGTACCAGAAATGATCTGATAATCAAGTGGGTATAATTTCCACAAATTAATATGCATTATAAATATCATAGACATTTAACAATAAAATATCCAATGTCAAAATCAAAAATAAAATGAATCAGTGAAAATATAGTGTTACGTGCAACATTTACCTTGAAATTACTATAATTGGGAAATCGATAATAATTAAGGACTATACAGGGACCCCGGAAGAACACAAGTAATCCTAACCAAAAAGTATCCTGACTGGTTTACCTGAATAGCTCTTCCACTTGCTGAAATATAGGCTTCAACAGTGGTTGTAAAATCACCTCCAGCAAATTTTTCTTTCTCTGTCTTTCTTCCTCGAACAACTGGGACAGCAATCAATTCTTCGTGAACTCGAGCATACAATTCAAGAATGGCATAAACCTGAAAAAAAATTGTCCAATACTTATCAAATTATTTCATAGCAGTTATAGTGATAAGGCAAATGATAACTCAAATGTAAAATCCCTGTCAATGCATATAAAAGTTTCGTGTAACGTATTTATTTGAATACGGTTGATTATCTATCATCTAATTATTATATAGGCTTGTTGAAGTTGAATAGTAACTGATTAAACTGGATTAAAAATGGTATATTCTTTAAGAATTTAAAAAACAAAGTAACTTGGGCAAAATCTCCAAATTGAAAGGTCTTTGTCTTAAGATTCAAATGTTTACCTCTTCTACAGCAGACTCTTGGTCTGCCCAGGCTGTATGACCCTCCTGCCACAAAAACTCACGAGTGCGTAAAAATGGCTGTGGATGCTTAAATTCCCAACGCTGAATAGAAATAAAAGATTGGTTACAAAACATATATAAATAATATTACAGTATTCAACACAATTGAATATGCTATCAACAGAAAAAGTTACCTTAAATGTTTTATTTAATACTTCCTAGGATTTCTATTATTTTATATTTCACGGCTGAGTTTACTGATAAGAATTGCCACATGTTTAGTAACATGTTATACTTACCACAACATTACACCACTGATTCAGTCTGAGAGGCAAATCACGATGTGAACGAATCCACTTCGCATAAGAAGGGTACATAACAGTTTCACTAGTTGGACGAATAGCAATAGGTTCAGCCAGTTCGGACTGACCAGATTTTGTTACCCAGGCAACCTGAAATTACAGCATTGACACTTATTACTAATTCATGATGCTAGTTCTTAAAACAATGGATAGCAGACAGTGGGGGGCAGGGGGGGGGAACAATGTCTACAGGGTGACAAGAAATAAGCAGAACGCTTTTGGAGTTCTGTTCCAGAGGTGGCACTGACTGGAGTGTGCAGCTAAAACTTAAAATATCCATCCATTTTTAGGGATTTTGGTCTTAAAAATGGGCACATGTTCAAGGTTTCCTGTCACAAAAAGGACCCATTTTAAAAATATTCTCTCGGAAAAATCCACTGAAAACATTATCTATAAATGAAATCAACAATTGTAAACGACTCGTAAATATGAAAGCACGCTGTAAACAGTGTGTCATGAAAAAGGTACTGGCCTAACAAGTTAAAAAGTCATAGTAAGACATGGATCTTAACAGAAATGTTACCAATCTCAAGCAGATAGACCAGCAGTCATTCACACACCATCTGTAACATGCAGTGGATCAACCACTACATAATATTTAGATTATAAATAATGATGCGTGCTGCTAACCAAAATTTTATTTTAAAAAAAATTCTGAATGGACAAGGTGATGATACTGTAACACTATTTAAGGTTTAACTTACCTCTGGAGCAAAGTCTTCAATGTGCGTTTTTTCTCGTTCCAAAGCTGAGTGAGACACAAACATTGGAAAATATGCATTTTCAACACCCATCTTCTTGATTTCTGTATCAAAGAATTCTTTAATGGCTTCCCAAATAGAATATGACCATGGTCGAAGAATATAACAGCCACTCACGTCATAGTATTCGATCAATTCAGCCTTTGTTATAACCTAGTATTATAGAGAATGTTATAACTGTTTTCAAGACAATTATTTCAAATTTAGTTAACGTGTAAATGAGACTGATCCAAGAATTGTATCTAAACAGCCTATGCAGTGAAAATTAATAAAGCAATATACAGTAATATATCTGAAATAAAAAAAAATTCATAACATACAAAAAATTAAAGACAAAAACCCAATTTTTTGGAAATGAAATTGCCCGAATTGATCCAAACAAATTAAATATTGCTAACCAATGCATATAAATTTTAAATAAAAACAAAAGCAAAATGATACTGCTAAAATATTTAAATTTTCAAGTTTGACTGAAATGACAAACATTTCCAAGCAATGTGTTATGTACATCATATCTACACATAAACCTCTGGATCTGGTACATACCTGTGTATACCATTCAGAAAGATCGTCTTCTTTTTTGGCTTCCAAACCAAGTCTGGAATTAGACAGTGACACTGGTATTGTTTGCAAACATTTTCGAAACACTCTTCACTAAGCCTGTATATTTTATTTTTGATCATAATAAATTAAGAATTTCAGAAAAAGTAAAAGTGGTTTCTTAGTAGTTTCAAAAAAAACTAAATATCAATATTACCTGGTTTGGTGCTTTATAGTACTGTCTTCTTTCGCTGCTTGTTTCTGCTTTTCTTCCCCTTTTTTGCCATGTTTGACTGTTACAACAGCAAAAAAAAATTTACATGAAAATATATGCACATTAGTTTGCAATGCCAAATGTCAAAAACTTATCACAAGCTTCTAGTATGAGCTGTAAATTTGATTTTACAAGAGTTTTTCACCAAGTACATATTGCTTGGTGGCAGGTAGATTTCTTGAATGGTGTCAACGTATGTGGTGACTAACAATGTTAGAAAAATAGAAAAAGCAAAATTTCAGCAATCTTGTGCAATAATCTGCAACTTCTGAAAGAAGGGTTACCCTCCTTTATTACCTGTATCTGCTTTCTTTTCCTTCTTGTTTCCTTTTTTGCTACCACCTCCTGCTAAATCTTCTCCGGTAACATTTTTATAGTCAGCCTTCAATTGTAGTAAAATTTTAACTTCACCATCAACTTCCTCCTACATGGTACAAGTCAAAATGTTAAAACTATATACAAATTCAATATTATTTTGATGCCTTAATTTATGGTTACCCATATTTGTCATATATTTTATAACAAAAAAAATTGTCAGTTTACTATTGTCACATAGATTTTAATTCAAAGTTTTCAGAAAAAGCTGGTTTATCACATAAACATGCTTGTTTTTACTTTTAAAATGGTTATGGAATCAAATGAAGCAATTTGCAACACACCTTACATAAACTTTAAAAATTTAAAGGATTTTAACTACTCCTAAATAAAAAGTAAACCAAATAGTATTATTATAATGTTACCAAAAAGTGACAAAGCTACAATGCGACTTTACTATCAATGTACTGGTACTTACTTTTGAGGCCCCACCAGTCTTCAGCTGTCGCACTTTTTCACCTTGTGCATCAATTTTAGTTTTTAGTTCTTGTGCCTCTTTGTTTTCAGAGGTTGAGCCTGCATCTGCGGCTGAATTTGAGGCACCCTGTGTTACAGGCATACTACCTGGTTTCCAGTCAGTTCCAGTAACAGTTTTATACTCAGCTTTTAGTGACAATAGTGTTTTGACAGCTGAATCAATTTGATCCTGTAATGATTAAATAATATTTTTTACATGTAAACTTTATTTACAGACTGAGGTTTTTTGAAATTGCCAGCAATAGATATCCTGAAAGTCTTTAGAGCAGAATATTTTAAAACATTTTCACAAACAGCAAACAAGTCATCCAAACCAGAAACTGTACAAAGGGCAGATAAGCAGCATCGATGGAGATTTAAATTATACAACATTATACTACCCTTAAATCTGACACATATGTACCAAGTGGAAGGAAACCAATGAAAACACGTAAAAATTAATAAAAAAAATCATCAAACATTTTAAGAAGTATTCAATAATACTTGAATTAACATACTTAGTTAAATAATTGCATTAAAATTAGTAGCTATTAATGAAATAGTTGTATTCACTGTGGAATATATAGTTTCTACAATGTTTGAACAATATTTACCCAGGTGAAAAATGTTACGACAGTTCAGTCAGTACATTTTTTTCACATTTATTTTTGGTTATTTACTAAGAACGAAAAAACAACATCAAATATAAAATGCAGTTAACTAAGGTGCATGTTCCTTCAAATCGAAAATCATACCAGATGACAAAACTTGAAAAATTTCAAGCTAAATGTATATGATCATAATACTGGGCTAATAAAAAGTACTGAAATATTGATACTATCAGTCAAGATAACAGAGATACCATAATTACAAAAACATTGCGTCATTCAAATATATCGGTATAAAAGTATATCAAATATCTTTTATATAAAATATAAGAAGGGTTGCCAATCCAAAGCTAAATTTAATGACTAGATTTTTTCAAAAAATTCATAGCATCTGTAACATATCAATAAACATACTATGCCTATCCATCCTATGTGTATAGGTCACAATATTTTTTTATTCATATTTAAGAACATTATTTGAATGCAGCTAACATATGATATTTTGCATATGAATGCAAATCTAGCCATGATCTTACATGTGCAACAGAAGGCATTTTAATTACTTCTACAAGTATGATAGCACTTTGAAATAATCAATTGTTGTCATATACCACATTATTACTTGGCACAACATGTGACAGCACTTCGGTATGGGAACATCTGTAACATATCAATAAACATACTATGCCTATCCATCCTATGTGTATAGGTCACAATATTTTTTTATTCATATTTAAGAACATTATGAATGCAAATCTAGCCATCACACACTGATCATAGATATTGTCAAAACATTACAACACAATGTTCCCACTTTTCAAAATGTCAGGAGAGCATTACATGAGCACAGCACGGCATCCTATAAGCAATATTGTCAAGATCTTACATGTGCAACAGAAGGCATTTTAATTACTTCTACAAGTATGATAGCACTTTGAAATAATCAATTGTTGTCATATACCACATTATTACTTGGCACAACATGTGACAGCACTTCGGTATGGGAATAACTGTATCGATTTTTAGAAAATTTTAAGCAGTAATCCCACAAATAAAAACTAGGTGATATAACTTGATGTCCACGTATATTGCTCTTTTCTAGAAACGTTCTTCACAGTTTTGGTAGATTTTTTATTTTTACCAAGAGAATTCACAGATGAAAAACCACATGCTGATTAATTGTATCACAACTAGTTCCTGTGAACAAAAGCCCAATTTAACAATTTAAGATCTTTTTAATACTACATACCATTTAGAACTAATTATAAGCTACATTGAGCTGCTTTCTTCTGTTATATTAAGTTCAATTTAATCCGATGACTTTGTACCTCAAAAATAATCTTTTTAATCCGCACCTTAATAACGGATTAATTTCATATAGTAAACAAAAATGGCATCCTTTCAACTGCTACATGACTAGGATATTTATTTTTTGTCATAATTTGATACAAAGCAGAAATTGCGAAGTACATAAAGGATTTATTTCAAAGGTTGAAAATGTGAAGAATATGCATAAATGCCTAGAGTTGGCAACACCACACAAGAAATTAATACAAATAAAACTGAGTTAGAATGTAAAGGCTAGAATGTTAGATTTATAGAGCCATGCAGTGACCTTTTACACACAGGTAATACCTCAATTTAGTTTAATAATAAAATCACAGCCAAATAGCTTATATTAACAATGTATTCCTTTTAAATACCAGCATTTATTTAACATAAATAATTTAATTATTTAACTACAAGCTCTGCTATATTTCATTTCAAAAGAGAGCTAATTCACTAGCTATAAAATGAGGTTTCTCTGTGATATACTATAAGTGTCACTTTCATGAGTGTATTTAATTTAGTTCCTAGAGAACACTTTAATGCCTATGGATTGAAACAAGAGCCTAAACTTTTGGGCTAAATATATTTTTGAATTTGAACCTAAATATACTTTGAATTTATACCTACAAAGCCGGCTATGTTGTTGCAACTGGTAAACCTACTCCATACTGATGTATTTCATCATACTTATCTCACCCTTCATAGGGTTACTGACCTATGATCTAGGTCAAAGGTAATAGGTGACAGCTGTTTACTATATAGGCAATACAATCAATGAAACATGAACATGTCTTTATTCAGTTGCTATTTCAGTTTTTGTAATAAATTTATTTTTTGCAAAACTGCAAAATACTTCTATACTGACAATATTTGATTTATATCTACTGCTTTGTGTTCAAGCATCATAATGAATGGTACTAAAATATTTGGAAAAAGAAAACCGCTAAAATACAATGCCATGGCATTGATGCCTTTTTTTTGGTGATCTCTTCAATGTATCCTATAGTGTGGATAGATAACACTATACTATTGTTTACATAATTAAAGAACACACAAATTCAACTGGTTAATAAAACATATTTCAATTTCATTCATACCTTCGGTGCTTTCTCCCCTTTCAACTTTCTCACTTGATTTCCCTGCTCAGATATTTTCATGTTCAATTCATTTGTTTTTCCCCCACTGCTTGTGGTGCTCTCTGGAGGTGTAGCAGATGATGCAGGTATACATCTGGGCTTCCAGTCATTTCCTGTCAATGATTTAAACTGGGATTTCAGGGAAAGAAGTTCCTTTACAGAGGCATCAATTTTATCCTGCAATGAAAATGTTAGAATTTCATGTTAATAATCTTTCTCCAAATTGCTACGTTAAAAAAAATTTATCTCAAACTGAATGCATTAGTATATTTTCTGGTTTTGATTGTTATATGCAACTTCTTCAAGCAATGATATAGTGTTATTTGGTTTACCATCAGTTAGGATTTGTTATCAATGTAATAGTGGAAATTTAGTTCACTCTAACTGAAGTTTCCGTGTAAAAAATTGTCAAATTAAATCCAAAGAATACATAATGCAAAGTTTTCTAATGACACACCTTTGGTACTTTTTCTCCTTTCAATTGTCTGACAACAATCCCTTGTGCAGTGATGAGTTGCTCAAGTTTATTAGCATCATGCTCTGCTTTTGGAAGCTCAGATTCAGATATCTTTGCAGCACCTCCAGTAGACACTTCTGCATTCTTGGTTTTCTTACTTGCAGATAATTTCTGAAAGACAAATGAAAGATTAATAGAACATACTTAGCAGCATAGAACTGAAAAGTAATCATAACAGATAAAAGCAAACAATGAAATATTATATAAAGGCCATAGTAAAAATACTTGAGCATTACTGCCTATTATGACCTCTAGGTCAAAAGGTCTTGTAAAGGTCAAATGTTAGGTAATTTGAAATTATTCAGAAACATTCCAAAAGGTTTGTACTATATAACAATTAGGTAATTTAATTGATTTATAAATAGTTACAGACATACACACACACACACACACAAACAAAGATATGTACCTATTGTTTACAAAACAAAAGCTTTAAAAATGATTTATTTTGAAGGTTTTATAAAAATTGAAAATTCATATGACTTTAAAATAAATAAGTTATTCCCATTTAAATGTCAGGTCGCTGATCTATAATGCCTATAAGCACCAAATAATAATAGTTTATTGTATTTATGCAAAAACATATTTGATGATGTATATGAAAAGAAGTTTATTTATTACACATGGTGATACAGAACATATTTTTACAGTGCTGTCACTTTTTTATTTCTATTTCAACTGTAAAATAATTTATAATTTTCAAAAATAAACTCAATTGTGTACACAAGAACAAAACATTGTCTTGATTATTATTTTGCTTCTTGAGACTGGTAGTCAACATATATGTGCACCATAATTTGGTACAAAAGTTTCCTTACAAATCAAAATTATTCCTATATCAGTTAACAATGTATTACAGCATCAAAGTTTGCTAAAGAGAGCAAGTTTGGTGTTGAAACAAATCTTTAAAATATTTGGTTTTTAAAATGTAAAATAATTATGTTACACTAATATTTTTTTTTGTTAGTGGTCTGAAAATATCCCATAGGCACATTTTGTTCAATTTTAATTTTTGTTGTACTGTTTCTAACAGCTCTCAAACAGCACTAATTAAAGCTGAACAAAAGTTCTTGTGGAACTGCAAACAAGTTTTTTTAACATAAGTAGGAAAGAAGAAATTAGAATTATAAAATAATTCTTTTTGTTGAACTTGACATGTTAAAATTTCTCTAAAAATGTGTATGGTGTTTGGTTCATTTTGAATCGCCCTGTAAGTTCGTTCCTCTATTTCACTGGATAAACTAAGATTTCAAAACATCTTAGTATAATGGCTCGTTTCAAAAGCATGGTACATTGTGTGATGGTATATTGTTTTATCATCGAAATCCTACAAGATGAAATGTTCTATTGTATCGGAATGACATAATTCTGCCGTAACGCTTAACACAACCTGGTGAAAATGATTACGAATATTTGTACAAGATACACTGTTGAGGTATAGTAGAAGAATAACAATCATGTCATGCTTAGTACCTCTTTGACTTCTGTTTCTTTATGTTTGGAGCCAGAAGTAGGCATTTCCTTAGTGTGTCCATCTGGTATATTGAACAGAATGCAGGGGCTAGATCGTCCACTATGTCGGCTAAAAAATTAAAAAACTTAAGATTATTGAGCACAAATTTTAGTTAAATGCTTTAAATTAAATTACTAGTAAAGATGATGCCTGCGAGACCAAAATATGTGAACAAAATGGAAATAACAAAATATATGAAAACTTATGCAACCCTACAAGTGTAGCACCCAATAGATCCAGAAAAAAAACTTAATCCTATCATTTGTAATACAGGTAAATTAAATCATTAAAATTTACAACACAAGGCTTTTATCTGTTCAAGCATTTTTATCAATTTGCGACCTTGGGTTAAATAAAAGTCCCAACTTCTGGTGAAAACCACTAAACTTTTAAAAAAAAATATATCTATTTACCTCGGTGGCTCATATGGTTGATCACAGATGTAATATCCCCGTCTCTGAAGTTGTATGGTATCACCTTTCTTTAATTTGGCTAAATCATGGTCTCCACACATCAGGAACTCATGCTACAAATACAATTTTACATATTTGTTATATGAAACATTTCATAACATGTTATAGTGACTGTTAATTTGCTCTTTTCCACATACAATGACATTGATGATCATTACTTGAATTTATCTAAACAAGAACATCCGAGACAAAATTGTTAGAGATGCACTCAAGGTACGAATATTTGACTCTGTGGTAAATAGTGACTTGATTAACAGTGTACAATAAGAGTTACACTCAATACACACCCTAGAGTCTCTGCATACAAAATTTTTGAAATCTTCATCTTTTCCCAAAATAGCTTTGGTAATAATGTGATCAAAATGAACACATATCGTAGGAGTAAGCTCTTCCTGTTGGGTCTCAGCCAGCCACGTTAATTTAGTCGTTTTCTTGAAATCCTGTAAAGATAGAAAACATATCCACATATAAGGTAAATGTTCTGTTACATTTGATGTATAGTGCATAAGGTTCAAATGTGAGCTAAAACTCCTCAGGATGTTATCGGATGGTGATAACTTTAATTAAAATTTAATCAGTATCATATCTTGTAACATGTTACTAAGCACAGACTAAAGTTTACCTTGTTATCCAAGTTAAGCTTGGCTGTAATTGATTCTACTTTGTCATCACTTGACTTCCTGAAATATAAACTTCGAATTAAGCTGTTGCTCCACCAGACATTTCAATTTCGCACTGCTGCTCATTTCGACCAGGTTACTTTCTGACAGGTACGACAATCTAATTTACATTACTTCAAAGGATTATTATCAGAAAAATCTCCTTATAAGACTCCAAAATTGTTATTTATCAGTTGGCCCCTGTCCTTGACATTGGTGCATTATGCACAGGTAAATCTTTTGATATCAACCAGAAGTAATATAAGTGATATTGATGTGATACTTTTTTCGGCCTAACGGTTCGTTTATACCCTAACTGGATAATTTTATGCATATGCTGCGCTCGAGCATAAATCATCTGGTTAAGGCATAAAAGAACCGTTAGGCCCTCAAAAGATAAATGTTACATTCATACACGAGCATAAAATTGCTACACCAGCACTACTCCATTTACAACACAAGCCCTTTAATGAGAACACAGATATATTGTTTAAGTCAGGTTATGAAGTTGATGAAACCTTAAATTTTTCTTAGGGCTGTTCCAGTAAAAAAAGTGGGGGAGGGGGGGAAGGCACTTTCATTTTATACCCACCACCCATAATTTT